>JAWPHD010007048.1:0-135183 GCA_037043455.1 Cyrtodaria siliqua | reverse complement strand
TGTAAGGGTTTTAAGGCGATAAAATGTCTATAAAATTACAATTTATTAGTAAGGGTAAGAGATATAATGCATACTACGTAACCATTTATTCTATTGCAAGGGTAAGGGATAAATGCATACCAGTAACCATTATTTCTAATAGTAAGGGTTGGGGACTATAATGTCTAATAACTAACAATTAATTTTAAAGTAAGGGTAAGGGATATAATGCATACAACGTAACTCATTTATTTTCTAGTAAGGGTAAGGGATAATAAATGCAAATACAATCGTAACCTATTGATTTCATAGTAAGCAGTACAGGAATATAATGCATACAAGTAACATTTACTCTATAGTAAGGGTAATGGGATATAATGTATAAACAAGAACAATTTAGTCTATAGTAAGGGTAAATTATATAATGCAAACAACGTAACCATTTATTCTCTAGTAAGGGTAAGGGATATAATGCATACAATTTAAACTTTTATTCTATAGAACGGGTAAAGATTACCACCAACTAATTACAACGTAAGCTCCCGAGATGCTAGTCGAATGTAGTTCCTATAAAAAAGTATTACCTCCTTTCTGATGAAGTAGGGGAAAAAAACCTGCCCATTTCTATTTCGATTTGTGGTTGTTATGTATATTAAGGCGTATTAATAAGTTTTACTTGCTCACAGATGAACATTTTCGAAATTTCGACTCTTATGTTTACACTTTGTGAGCAATGGAAACAGTCCAATGAAAACAATGTACCCTCGGCCTGTTTAGTAAACAACAAGAACTTTTCTTACATTTCCTTGTGAACCCACCTTTTCTGGTGATTTTCAAGTGGAAATTAGTTTTCTATATGAACATTACACTGCTGCATATACATACTTGAGTTGAATTTGCAGAAAATCATTAATATGTTGACACTTTAAACATTGGGTGTCTATGAGGTATAATACACAATGTAACCATATATTCTAGTTAATGCAAGGATAAAGGGACATAATGCATTCAAAGTAAATGTTTATTCATAGTAAGGGTTAAGAGGAAATAATGCCATACAATGTAACCATTTATTTCTATATTAAGGGTAAGGTAAATATTGAAGTAAAAAGTAATGATTAAATTTATAAACAAGGGATAAGGGGATATGATGCAAAGAAAGGAACACGCTAATTATATAGTAAGGGTAAGGGATATACTGCCTACAAGGTAACCATTTATTCTGAAGTAGAGTAAAAGGGCAAAATAATGCTATACAAAGTAAACCATTTATTCTATAGGATGTGTAAGGGATATTATGCCTACAATGTAACTATTTTTTTTTATACTAATGGTAAGGGGATGATAATGAATACAAAAAACAATTTTTAATTCTTAGTGAGTGTAGGGGAATATAATGCATACAAAGTAAATAAATGTTATTTTATAGTAAGGATTAAGGGAATATAATGCATACAAAGCAGCCATTTAATCTATAGGTAAGTGTACTAAGGGTGATATCATGCATACAAAATAACCATTTATTCTATAGCAAAGGTAAAGTTATATATTGCATGCAAATTAACTGTGTATTCTGTAGTATGGTAATGGATAATACTCCTTCAAATAACCGATTATCGATTGAATCTGTAGGAAGGGATATAATTCACACATAGTAATGGTTTATTCTACTAGGTAAGGGTAAGGGAAATATAATGCATACAAAGTAAACATTATTCTGTATTAAGGGTAAGGATAAAAACACATTCAAATGATAATGTTTATTCTATAGTACGCGGTAAGGGGATATAATGCATACACAAGTAATCCATTTATTCTATTGTTATGTAAGCGGCTTTAATTTATACAAAGTTTCTATTTTATTATATAGTTAGGAATTGGAGGATAAATGCATACAAAGGTAACCTGATTTAATGATAGTATGGGTAAGGGATATAATGCATACAAAGTGAGCATATTATATAAGTAACGGTAAGGGAGATATATGAATACATACGTATGACTAACCAGTTATTTTATAGTATAAGGTTAAGGTGATATAATGTTATACACAGCTATCTAATTATTATATATTAAGGGTAAGGGATATAAGGCATGGCAAAGGTTTCAATTTATTCGATAGTAAGGGTATGGTGATAGATATAATGTCGTATAATTTAACAATTTATTAATAATAAGTGTAAGGGATATATTGCATACAACGTACCATTTATTCTATAGTAAGGATATGGATAATTATGCATTACAAAATAAAAATGTATTCTATAGTCCCAGGTAAGGGAGTTGTAATTCATCAAAGTAACCATTTATTCTATAATAAGAGTTAAGGGTTACATAATGTATAAAAAGGAACCATTTATTCTATAGTATGGATGTATAGGGATAATTATATGCATACGAAGTGGCTATTTGATTGTTGATACTAAAGGTAAGGGGATTTATATGCATACAAATAAACCTGTTATTATTCCATAGTGAAGTGTATGTCAGGGTTTATGATGCACGCAAAGTAAACTTAATGTTTATGTGATTATATGGTATGGAGATACATTTGCATACAATTTTATGATTATTCTGTAGTAGACAGGGTAAGGGGATATAATGCATACTGTGTAACAAGGTTATTTATATAGTAAGTGTACGTGATAAATAGCATTCAAAGTAAACATTTATTTATATAGTATAGGTAAAGGGGATATATGCGTACAAGGTAACCATTTTATTCAGCTAGAAGGTATGAAGGGTTGTAAATTATAGATAAGAAGTAACAATTTATTCTAGTAGGAAGAGGGTTAGGGATATAATGCATATCAAGTAACCATTTATTCTATAGTATGGATAAGGGCATATAATTCACACTTTGTAACATATGTATTTTATAGTATGGATAAAGGGACATAATGCAAAAAAGTAAATGTTTATTCAGTTGTAATGGCAAGGGATATGCAACGAAGCAAACCATTTACTTCCAATAGTAATAGTAAAAGGAAATAATGCATATAATGTAACAAATTATTCTATAGTTAGGTAAGGTATATAAAATGTATAACGAAAAACGAATAATTATTTAATTTATACTAACGTTACGGGATATAATGCATAAAAAATTGTAAAACGTTTCTTATATGAGTAAGGGTAATGGGATTAAATGCACACAAAGTAACCATTTATTCTATCGTTAGAGGTATGGTCACATAATGTATTAACATTTTACCCATTATTTCTATAGTATGGTCTATGAGGATATTATGCATACAAGTAACTATTTATTTTTTATTATAAAGGTAAGGAGATTATGATGCATACAAAGAAACCATTTATTAATCACCTAGTGAGTGTAGGGGGGATATGATTCAAGCAAAGTAATCATTTATTCTTATTAAGGATAAAGGGGATATGTGCTACGAAGTAAGTGTTCTATTATATAGTAAGGGTAAGGGAATATAACTGCAATATCAAAGCAACCATTTATTCTATAGTTAGAGTACGAAAATAAACATTTATTCTACAGCAAGGGGAAAGTTATATGCATACAAGTAACTTTTTAATCACTAGTCAAGGGTAATGGATATAATTACTTTCAAAATAACCATTTATTCTAAAGAAAGTGTAAGGATATAATTCATATAAAGTTAACCATTTATTCCTATAGTACTGTCAGGGGACGTAATTCATACAAAGTTACTCATTATTTAGCTACGGGTAGGAGGGAATATAATGCAATACAAAGTAATACTATGTTTTTATAGTAATGTAAGGGGTGTACGTTATCTATACAAAGTTACTATCTATATTTATAGTATGGGTAGGAGGATATAATGCATACAAAGTAACTATTTACTGTTATGGTATGGGGAAGGGGATATAATGCATACATATGGAACCATTATTTATATAGTATATGGGATAAGGGATATAATGCATACAGACGTAGCCATTTTATTCCATAGTAGCGTTAAAGGATATAATGCATACAAAGATAATGTTATTGATATAGTTAAGTGTAATTAGATATAATGCAGTACAAAGTAAACATTATCTCTGTAGTTAAGATTATAGGATAGAGTGCATACCGAGTAAACATTTATTTAAGAGAAGTTAAAAGACATAGTGCGTACAAAAGTAATGTTATTGTATAGTAACGGTAAGGGGATATTATGCATACAAAAGACACCATTTATTTTATCGTAAGGGTAAGGAATATAATACATACAAAGTATCAATTTATTCTATAGTAACAGGTAAGCGATACTAATGTATACAAAGTAACCATTATTTCCTATAGTCAGGGTACGGGGTTATAATGCATGCAGAGTAACAGATTTATTATTTAGTAAGGGGAAGGGGATCTTATGCATACAAAGTAACCATTTATTTCATCGTAAGGTTATGGATTATAATAGTTATTAAAGTTAATTATTCTTTTTATAGTAACTGTATGGGTAAGGGGTATAATGCATACAAGTTAAATGTTTATTTTAAGTAAAGTAGTAAGGGATACAATGCATAGAAACGGTAGAAAAGTAACCATTTATACTATAATTAATGCTTAAGGGTATTATAATGCGTACAAAGTAACTACATGTTATTTCTGTTATAGTAAGCATTGAGTAAGGGTTAAGGGAATATATGCTATTCCAAGTATTGTTTATTTATAGAGTAATGGTAAGGGAATAAAATCCATACAACGTAAAATGTTTATTTTATAGATATCGGTTAAAGGATATAATGCATACAAAGTAAATGTTTATTTTTTGTATGAGTAAAGGGATATAATGCATAAAAATTGTTACAATTTATTCTATAGTTAAGTTTTTAAAGGTGTATAATGCAAATAAAGTGCTTTTTTATAGTAAGAGTAAGGGCTATAATGCATAAAATAACTATTTATTTTATACTATTTAAGAACAACAATTTATTCAATAGTAAGGAAATGATATAAGGCATACAAAGCAAACATGTACTGTTTAGTAAAGGTAAGGAATATAATGCAGACAAGTTATCATTTAATTTTAATCAGTAATGGTTAAGGGATATTATGCATAAAAGTAAATGTTTATTATATAGTAAGAATATGTGGAATATAATGCATACAAATTAACCATTATTATTATGATAAGGTAAGGACAATACAGCACACAAAAGAAACCAATTTATTCCATACAAGAAATAAGGGATATAATGCATACAACGTAATCATTTATTATAAAGTAAGGGTAAAGGGCATATAAATAATAAATGTAACCATTTATTCTACATTTAAGGGTGAATGGATATAATGCCCCCCCAAAAATACAAAGTAACCATTTATTCTAAAGTATAGGTCGGGATATAATGCAATACAAAGTAACAATTTATTCTATAGTAAGGTAAATGATATATATGCATAATAAAATTACTTTTATTCTATAGTTAGGGTAAGGGTATATATGCAATACAAGTAACCTTTATTCTATAGTATGGATAAGGTATATAATGCATGCAGAGTAACCATTTATTCTATAGTCAAGGTTAAGAGGATATAATTCATACAAAGTAAATGTTTATTATATAGTAAGGTAGGAGATATATTGCATACAATGTAAATGTTTATTATATAGTAAGGGTAAGGGGATATAATGCATACAAAGTAACCATTTATTCTATAGTAAGGGTAAGGGATATAATGCATACAATGTAAACATTTAATCTACAGTAACGGTAAGGGGATATAATGAATACAAATTAACCATTTATTCTATAGTTATTAAGGATATGGGATATAATCGGATATAAATTAACAATTTATTTTATAGTCAGGGTAAGCAAATAATGCACACAAAGAAACCAATTATTCTATACAAAGAGTAAGGGATATAATGCATACAACGTAACCATTTATTATATATTAAGGGGTAAGGGAAGCATAAATAAATAAAATGTAACCCATTTATTCTACAGCAAAGGTAATGGATATAATGCTATACACAGTAACCATTTATTCTATAGTATAGGTACGGGATATATGCATACAAGATAAAAGTTTTCTATATATAATGTAAGGGATAAATGCAAAAATGTAACCATTTATTCTGTAGTAAGGGTAAGGGATATAATGCATACAAAGTAAACATTTAATCTATAAGTAACGGTAAGGATATAAGTGCATTCAAATTAACCATATAATTCCTAAGTTATTAAGGATATGGGATATAAGGCCTATAAATTAACCTATTTTTAATAGTCAAGGTATGGAAAATAATGCACACACAAAAAACACGTATTCTATACAAAGAGTAAGGATATAAGCTTACAAACGAACCATATATTATATAGTAAGGATAAGTGAGTATAATATATAAACTGTAACCATAGTGTTTACAGTAAAGTAATGGATATAATGCATACACAGTAACCATTTATTACTATAGTATAGTACGGCATAAAATGCATACAAGATAAATTTTTACTATAGAAATAAGGGTAAGGGATATAATGCAAACAATGTAACCATATTATTCTATAGTAAGGGTAAGGGATATAAGGCATACAAGGAATATAAAAAGATCGACAGGGAAAGTAGCATTCAGAGAGACAGTAAACCACAAAACACAGAAACAAACACGCAAACAGACAAACAAGAAGGCAAAAGCAATAATAAATGCAAACGACATCACAACACAAAAAGGGTTGACAATAGGGCCACCGCCTTGAACGGTCAGTGCACAGCCTGCCACTGGGGGGTTTAAACCGTTTCTAGGGTGCACCAAACCTCACACTTACCCTACTGTCATCCCATTAAAACAGGACAGTGAAAAAAAGAAAAACCCCGCCATGATCTAATCTCTAACCAACAAGGCAGCATCAATAGGCAATATAAGTAAAACACAAATATGCTCGTGTAAATATAATACAAAAAAACAATAGCCTAGAAAGCCACAATGAAGGTACTCAAAGACTTGGCAGAAGCCAGAGCAGTAAGAGAATACACCATTAAGGCACGACAAGAAAGATCATGGACAAACATCAACGCCACCGTCCCAATGGGTTTTAGATAGGCGTCATCATAGGGTCCACAGCCCGTCCGGTCATCGTACAATTAAAGAGGAAAGCATAGTGGCGAACTGTAAAAGGGGTCCACCACCAAGCATGCAGTACGTTGCAAAATGATAGGGTCATAACCTCTTTTGATAAACTTTTTTAACAAGTTTAACAAAGATAGTATGAAAGTGATCATGACCAAGAATCTTACGAAGTTTATAAATCACATCACCATAGAAGTCAGGTTGTGATAGTCCTTGTCGCAGAAGAGTCCTTAAATTTTATTTATATTTGGAAAGAAGATCAGGGTTACGATAATAACATTTTGCAAAGGTTTTACGAAGTTTATGGTAACGGTAACCCTGATTGAGTAACTTTTAGTTATACAAAGATTACGAATATTAAAGTCCTCAACTCGAGTACAAGCTCTAGAAAAAACGAATAAGTTGAGACAGATAAACACCATAAGAAGTTGCTCGGAGAACATCCCAATCCAAGTGGGATAATTAACAATGTCAAAATTAAAATCATCTCTCTTGTCATAGATTTTGCTAATTATTTACCATTTTCAATCGAGAGATCTAAATCAAGAAAAGAAGCGTTATTATTAGATGTATTTTCTTTATTAAGCCGAAGTTTTTTAGGATAAATATATGAACCATAGTTAGAACGAAAGGGTTGTCAATGTTCAGTATGTCATCCAGATACCGAGAGGTGTCATTAAAAGCTTCAATAACATCTGCCTGGGTATCTGGTGAAAGACTCAACATGAAATCCCTCTCATAGCAAAACAAAAAACAAATCTGCGACAAGTGGTGCACAGTTCGTACCCATAGGGATACCAACAATTTGTCTATAAACGGTGGTACCATACTGACGAAAATATTATCTAATAGGAAGATGAGTGCTTCACAAACTTCATAGCAAGTCCACATAGTATAAATGTCTAAACGGCCGTTAGTGAAAAACGCTTTAATATTATTACATGCCAAAAATGTAGTATTTTCTCTAGCGAATGTTTTTTTTAATAAGAGAAATTAGCTTGTATTTAATTAGATGATGTGGTAAAGTTGTATATAGTGTCGAGAAGTCATAAGTATTTATTGATGAAACTGGACCTTTTATTTAAAATTTTATCAGAACGTCCTCCTGAATTTTTATAGACCAAAATAAATTAATCCAGAGTTTTCATAAGTTTTATCGCAATATAGTTTAACGTGATCTTTAACGGCAGTAAGACAAGAAGTTAAACGTTTGGAGATGTTTGTTGTGGTGCAGACACTAGAATTCGAAATAAAGCGAGCCTTATAACGGATTTTTATGTAATTTAGGAATCAGTACATGGTAGGCAGTTTATTTTGCTTATCGTTTACACCCAGCCTTGAAAGTAGTGCACCGAGTGATATGTGCGGAAACAACATCATCCTCGGTAGAATTAACTGGAGTATACGAATTGGTGCTGCCGAGTTCCAGAGATAAAACATTGACGTAATGTAGACGTCAAACAATAATTGCATTATTAGCTGCTTTATCTGCAGGAACTAAAAACAAATGTATTATGAAATTCCTGAATTCCTGATTTTAGATTACGAAAGGAAAACCTAGGTCTCGGAGTTAGTAAAGAGTAACCATTTAATCTATAGTAACGGTAAGGGGAATAATGCATACAAATTAACCATTTAATCTATAGTAACGGTAAGGGGATATAATGCATACAAATTAACCATTTACTCTATAGTTATTAAGGTTAGTGGGATATTAGTGCATATAAATTAACCATTTATTTTATAGTCCTTGGTAAGGAAAATAATGCACACAAAGAAACCAATTATTCTCTACTAAGAGTAAGGGATATAATGTATACAACGTAACCATATAGTAAGGGTAAGGGAATATAATATATAAAATGTAACCATTTATTCTACAGTAAAGGTAATGGATGTAATGCATACATAGTAACCATTTATTTTATAGTATAGGTACGGGATATAATCCATACAAGATAAATGTTTACTATATAGTAAGGGTTAGGGATATAATGCATACACTGTAACTATTTAATTCATAGTAACGCTAAGGGATATAATGCATACAAAGTCACAATTTATTCTATAGTAAGGGTAAGTGATATAATGCATAAAAAGTAACCATTTATTATATAGAAAGGGTAAGGTATATAATGCATATAAAGTAACACTTTATTCTATAGTAACGGTAAATGATATAATGCATACAAAATAACCATTTATTCTATAGTTAGCGTAAGGGTATATATGCATACAAGTAACCATTTATTCTATAGTCTGGATAAGGTATATAATAAAAGCAGAGTAACCATTTATTCTTTAGTAAAGTTAAGAGGATATAATGCATACACAGTAAATGTTTATTATATAGTAAGGGTAAGGAGATATAATGCATACTAAGTAACTAGTGATTCTATAGTATAGGTACGGGATATAATGCATACAAAGTAACCATTTATTCTGCAGAAAGGGTAAAGCTATATACTGCATAAAATGCAACTATTTATTTTATAGTAAGAGTAATGGGTATAATGCAAACAAATTGACCATTTTTTTAAAGTAAATAGTATGATAATGGACCTTTGGAAACGGCCGAGCACGACACATACTAATTATTGCAGTCTTGGTTTGATTGAGACTGTTCGTAAGCGGTAGTGAAATATGCTAGCTCACGCCCTCTAGCCCCGGGTTGAGCAGAACTCAATATTCATAAAATCAACAGCACAACATTTTAACCATCCCGAAGATGGCATGCATATGGCGGTGGACATGGAGTTGACTTCTTCCCCATGTCGTACGGCGTATGGTCCCAGTATCTAATAAAATGAAATGCCCCGAAGAGCGAAATAAACATAATGGAATTTAGTTGGGAGCAGCGGTTATGAAGCCTGCATATAAAAAGCAGACAACATATCCTATGAGTGGTTAAACAATACCGAGAGCCTTTTATCGGCCGGAGTAGTGGAACCACCGAATCAAAAATTAAGTAAGAAAACAAAAGAAATTGAAAATGTACCACCGATAACTAACTATAAGTATCGGGCTCAGCGATCTCTAAAGATCGAATGAATAACAGTACTGATTGCAAGCGCGGGGAGACGTTTTACTGCCGCCACACTGCACAAGCAACGCCACTGTGCTATAAAAAATAGTATGATAATGGACCTTTGGAAACGGCCGAGCACGACACATACGAAATATTGCAGTCTCGGTTTGATTGAGACTGTTCGTGAGCGGTAGTGAAATATGCTAGCTACCGCTCACGCCCTCTAGCCCCGGGTTGAGCAGAACTCAATATTCATAAAATCAACAGCACAACATTTTAACCATCCCGAAGATGGCATGCATATGGCGGTGGACACGGAGTTGACTTCTTCCCCATGTCGTACGGCGTATGGTCCCAGTATCTAATAAAATGAAATGCCCCGAAGAGCGAAATAAACATAATGGAATTTAGTTGGGAGCAGCGGTTATGAAGCCTGGATATAAAAAGCAGACAACATATCCTATGAGTGGTTAAACAATACAGAGAGCCTTTTATCGGCCGGAGTAGTGGAACCACCGAATCAAAAAAATTAAGTAAGAAAACAAAAGAAATTGAAAATGTACCACCGATAACTAACTACAAGTATCGGGCTCAGCGATCTCCAAAGATCGAATGAATAACAGTACTGATTGCAAGCGCGGGGAGACGTTTTACTGCCGCCACACTGCACAAGCAACGCCACTGTGCTATAAAAATAGTATGATAATGGACCTTTGGAAACGGCCGAGCACGACACATACAAAATATTGCAGTCTCGGTTTGATTGAGACTGTTCGTGAGCGGTAGTGAAATATGCTAGCTACCGCTCACGCCCGCTAGCCAGGGTTGAGCAGAACTCAATATTCATAAAATCAACAGCACAAAATGTTAACCATCCCGAAGATGGCATGCATATGGCGGTGGACATGGAGTAAGGTTAACGGACATAATGCAAACAATTTAACCATTTATTCTATAGTAAGGTTAAGTGATATAATGCATACAAAGTAAACATTTATTCTATAGTAACAGTAAGGGGATATAATGTATACGAAGTAACCATTTATTCCATAGTAAGAGTATCAGATATAATGCATACAATATATTTTCGATAGTAAGGATATGGGATATAATGCATACAAAGAAATTATTGATTCTATAGAAAGGGTAAAGAATATAATTCATACAAAGTAACCATTTATTCTATAAAAAGGGTAAGGGATATAATGCATACAACTTAACCATTTATTACTGTAACGGCATATAATGCATACAACGTAAATGTTTATTATATAGTGAGGGTAAGTGAATATAATCATGATAATGCATACAAAGTAAATGTTTATTATATAGTAACGGTAAGTGAATATAATCTATACAATGTAACCATTTATTCTACAGAAAGGGTAATGGATACAATGCATACAACGTAACCATTTACTTCATAGTAATGGTAAGGAGATATAATGCATACAAAGTAACTATTTATTTCAAAGTAATCGTAAGGGGATATAATGCATACAAACTAACTATTTATTTTATAGTATGGTAAAGAGATATAATGCATACAAAGAGATGTTTATTATATAGTAAAGGTAAGTGGATTTAGAGCATACAAAGTATATTTTTATTATATATTAATGGTAATGTGATATAATGCATACAAAGTAACTATTTGTTTTTAATAAGAGTAAAGGATATAATGCATACAAAGTACATGTTTATGATAATGTATACAAAGTAACCATTTATTCTATCGTTAGTTTAATGGATATAATGCGTACACAGTAAATGTTATTTTATAGTTAGTGTAAGAGGATGTAATGTATACAATGTAACCATTTATTCCATAGTATGAGTAAGGGATGTAATGCATATAAAGTAATTGTTTATTATAATGTATACAAAGTAACCATTTATTCCATATTAAGGGTAACTGATATAATGCATACAAAGTAAGCATTTATTCTATAGTAAGGATAAGGTGATATAATGCATACAAAGTAAGTTTGTATTATCTAGTTAGGGTAAAGGGATATAATGCATACAAAGCAATTATCTATTTTATAGTAAAAGTTAGTGGATATAATGCATTCAAAGTGACTATTTATTTTATAGTAAAGGTAAGGGATATAATGCATACAAGGTAATTGTTCATTTATATTAATGGTAAGGTGATATAATGCATACAAAGTAGCCATTTATTCTATAGTAAGGGTAAGGGCTATAATGCATAATAATAGAGTAACTATTTATTTTATAGTATGGGTAAGGGATGTAATGCATACAATGTAATTGTTTATTTATTTTAAGTGTAAGGTGATATAATGCATACAATGTAAATGTTTATTATCTAGTTATAGTAAAGGGATATAATGCATACAAAGTAACCATTTAATTTATAGTAAGGGTAAGGAATATAATGCATACAATGTATATGTTTATTATATATTCAGGGTAAGGGGTATAATGCGTATAATGTACATTTTATTTTATAGTATGAGTTAGTGGATATAATGCGTACAAATTATATGTTTATTATGTAATAAGGGTTATGTGATATCATGCATACAAAGTAACTATTTGTTTTATATTAAGGGTAACGGGATATAATACATACAATGTACATGTTTATTATAATGTATACAAAGTAACTATTGATTCTATCGTAAGGCAAAGGGATATAATGCGTACAAATTATATTTAATTATATAGTAAGTGTAAGTGGATATAATGTATACAATGTAGCCATTTGTTCTATAGTAAGGGTAAGGGATATGATGTATACAATGTAACCATTTATTTTATAGTAATGATAAGGCTTATAATGCATACAAAGTAATCATTTATTCTATAGTAAGGGTATGGCTATTTAATGCATACAACGTTAACTATTTATTTTATAGTAAGGTAAGGGATATAATGCATACATTGTAGCCAATTATACTATAGTAAGAGTAAGGTAGATAATGCATACAATGTAAACATTTAATCTATAGTAAGGTTAAGGGATATAATGCATACAGAGTAACCATTTAGTCTATAGTAAGGTTAAGGGATATAATGCATACAGAGTAACCATTTAGTCTATAGTAAGAGTAAGGGATATAATGCATACAGAGTTAACATTTAATCTATAGTAAGGTTAAGGGATATAATGCATACAGAGTAACCATTTAGTCTATAGTAAGAGTCAGGGATATAATGCATACAGAGTTAACATTTAATCTATAGTAAGGTTAAGGGATATAATGCATACAGAGTAACCATTTAGTCTATAGTAAGAGTCAGGGATATAATGCATACAACGTACATGTTTATTATAATTTACAGAAAGTAACCATTTATTATGTCGCAAGGGTAAGGGATATAATGCGTACAAAGTATATATTATTATACAGTAATAGTAAGGGGATATAATGCATACAAAGTAACCATTTATTCTATTGTAGTTGTAAGAGAATATAATACATAGAAAGTAACTATTTATTATAATGTATACAAAGTAACAATGTATTCCATATTAAGGGTAAGGGATATAATGCATACAAAGTAACCATTTATTCTATAGTAAGGGTAAGGGATATAATGCATACAAAGTAACTACTTATTTTATAGTATGGGTAAGGGATAGAATGCATACAATGTAAATGTTTATTATCTAGTTAGAGTAATGCATACAAAGTAACCATTTAAATTATAGTAAGTGTCAGGGTAAAATGCATACAAAGTAGAAATGTCTATTTTAAAGTAAGGGTTAGTGGATATAATGCGTACAAAGTATATGTTTATTATATAGTAAGGGTAATATGATATAATGCAGTTAGAAGGAAATAATGCATAAAAAGTAACTAATTATTTTATAGTATGGGTAAGGGATAGAATGCATACAACGTCATTGTTTATTTATATTAAGTGTAAGGGGATATAATGCATAAAAAGTAATCGTTTATTATCTAGTTAGAGTAATGCATACAGAGTAACCATTTAAAATATAATAAGGGTAACGTGATATAATGCATATAAAGTAATTGTTTATTGTAATGTATACAAAGTAACCATTTATATTAAGTGTAAGAGGATATAATGCATACAAATTAAATTATATGATATAGTAAGAGTAAGGGGATGTAATGCATACAAAGTAACCATTTGTGCTATAGTAAGGATAAGAGGATTTAATGTATACAATGTAAACATTTATTTTATAGGAATTATATGGGAAATAATTCATACAAAGTTACCATTTATTCTATAGTAAGGGTAAGGCTATATAATGCATACAAAGTAACTATTTATTTGATAGTAAGGGTAAGGGGCATAATGCCTACAAATTAACCATTTATATTATATCAAGGGTAAGGGATATTATGCAAACATTGTAGCCATTTATTCTATTATAAGGGTAAGGTAGAAAATGCATACAAAGTAAACATTTAATCTTTAGTAAGGGTAAGGGATATAATGCATACAAATTAACCATTTATTCCATAGTAAGGGTAAGGGGATATAATGCAAACAATGTAGCCATCTATTCTATAGTAAGTGTAAGGCAGACAATGCATACAAAGTAACTATTTAATCTATAGTAAGGGTAAGGGGATATAATGCAAACGAAGTAACCATTTATTCCATCTTAAGGGATATGTGATATCATGCATACAAAGTAACTATTTAATCTATAATAAGGTTAAGGAATATAATGCGTACAAATTAAATGTTATTATATAGTAAGAGTAAAGGTATGTAATGAATACAAAGTAACCATTTATTCCATAGTAAGGGCAAGGGTTATAATGCATACAATGTAGCCATTTATTATATAGTAAGGTTAAGGCTTATAAAGCATACAATGTAACTATTTATTTTATAGTATGGGTAAGGGATATAATGCATACAAAGTAAATGTTGATCTATATTAAGGGTAAGGTTATATAATGCATACAACGTAAATGTTTATTATCTAGTTAGGGTAAGGGATATAATGCATACAAAGTAACCATTTAATCTATAGTAAGGGTAAGGGATATAATGTATACAACGTCAATGTTTATTCATATTAAGTGGACATAATGCATATATTGAGGGTATGGGATATAATGCATATAATGTAAATGATATTTTATAGTCAGGGTTAGTGGATATAATGCGTACAAAGTATATGTTTATTATATAGTAAGGGTAATGTGATATCATGCATACAAAGTAACTATTTGTTTTATAATAAGGGTAACGGGATATAATACATACAAAGTACATGTTTATGATAATGTATACCAAGTCACCATGTATTTTATCGTAATGTTAAGGAATATAATGCGTACAAATTAAATTATATTATGTAGTAAGTGTAAGAGGATATAATGCATACAATGTAAACATTTATTTTATTGTAAGTGTAAGGGGTATAATGTATACAAATTAATCATTTATTTTATAGTAAGGGTAAGGGATATAATGCATACAATGTAGCCATTATTCTATATTATAATACACCCGCACTATATAGCCTAGTTTAAAATATCTTGTTATATTCAACGATATATCATTGTAACGTTTGCAACCTTAGGAGAATAAGCACGTCAATGCGAAATATATCACTGTAACGTTTGCAACGTTAAGAGAGTAAGCAAATCAATGCGAAAGATTTCAGATGTGTGCGTTATTGTCACATTTTAGGGGTATTAGAATAGAAATAGAACATCGTTTACGGTGAATTATCTTGTAATATATCACGGTTTGTCGTTCAATTGTAAACATTAATTTCACGAGGGTAAGGTAGATAATGCATACTAAGTAAACATTTAATCTGTAGTGAGGGTGACGGATTATAAGAATCTTTCATGGGTATCCGGTGAAGATAGGGAATTCCAGCCCGAGGTATAAGTGTTTTTATCGGAACCGAGGCTCTGCCGAGGTTCCGATTAAAACACTTTTACCGAGGGTTGGAATTCCCTATCTGAACCGAATATCCATGATAGATTCTTTTTCTTGCATATCAGAGACATGTTGCACGTTGACGCCGCCAGTTACTAACGTTTTGCATGTTTTCCTGCATACCGGATGTTGGCGCGCGTGAATTTTATCTCGACCCTAGGGTGAGATGGATATATCTAGCCCCGGTAAAATGACGGATATCCTTGTCCGGTATGCAAGAAATAATGTATACAATGTAACCATTTATTGTGTACTAAGGGTAAGAGCACATAATGCATACAAGGTAACTATTGATTCTGTATTATGGGTAACGGGTTATAATGAATGCAAGGTAACCATTTATTCTATAGTGAGGGTTAGAGGATATAATGTATACAAATATAACCTTTTATTTTATAGTAAGGGTAAAGGGATGTAATGCATAAAAATTAACCATTTAGTCTATAGTAAAGGTAAGGATATATAATGCACGTTAGTAACATGATGATTACAATGAGAAATGTAAACATAAAGTGTATTCGATGTGTAGGCAATGGCATGTCAAATAACCAGTTATTACTGGTAGGAATATAAATGTTAGATACAATTGATACACACAATAATCACTTTATACCATAAGAGCGTTCACATGACCTAGTTAAACCGATTGTGTATATTTTTATAGTTCGTGACTGTTATGATGTCCTACATCTGGGTGTTGGAAGCATCAGTGGAAATTACACAGTACATCTTCAGAGTAACGTATCGCTGAACGTCTACTGTGACATGGTCACAGATGGTGGCCGCTGGACTGTAAGTTAGCCTATACAATTTTAAACCATGAGTTATTTGCCCTTTTGTAATTATTTTTATTTTATTTTCCTACCATATATATATGCACAACTATATCTTATTCCTGACATCAAATATTATATAAACGGTTTTCTCATAAGCAGCCAACCGTTATAGGAAAACAAATATATGTATTTACTGCAAGACAAAAATCGTATTCTATAAGGCACTAACAATGAACAATGCTTTCCCTGGACCTGACGCACAGCTTGTGTCTATTTATTTATTTATGATGAAACCCGCAAATGGTATTAGTGTAATTACAGGTTTCAATTATGTGTAGTGAATGCTAAGCAAATAATCTGCTACAATCATTTAACAAAATTCGTACTGTGAGTTTATTTCTCTTTCTGAAATTAAAAACAATAACATGCCGTAATTGAACTTCTTATGTCTATCTCATACGTTTTGTCGTTGTGTTCTTATACATGACATTTTCTCTTAGACTCGTCAGTCGGATGGTGTCGTAAACCGGGAGGTCCATGTATCATTGTCTACCCCACGAGCACGTAACACACTATATGAATCTATTCGTTATTAAGGGTAAAAACAAGTTCTCGGATTCCTTTCCACATTCTGTCTAGGGCGGCTCTAATAAAATCAACTGTATTGTATTGACGAGCCGGTAAACAACATCCATTTATATATGTTTTGCCCTTTATTATTTCATATCCTCACTAAAACAGTCGTTATTCCATATCATTCGATAATATTCTGGAGTTTCATTAGAATGTTCTTCATACTAATTTTACAAATATCCTCAGTTTTTTTTGAAAAGTGCAAGTACCATTACTACAAAAACTCTACCATTTAAAAATTCATGAGAATTTTATATGTATGCGGTGACCAGAGGAACAGTCTATTCCGTATTTACATGATGAAAATTAGTCTAAGCATATGTCTAATATTAAGAACAATTGACATATGGTGTTTCCTTTTACTTAACATCCATTTAAATAGAATGTTTGTTTCTTTTAAAATGTATGAAATGGATTCATATCCATTTTTAAAGCATGAACTATTTAAACATGTTTGATTTTACTCTAAACGCGTTTCTTGTTACTTATTCACTTTGAATATAATGAGTAAATACTCACTACAGTCAAAGTTATCTACAGCTCTGAGTTTTATACAAAAAAAATAATGCAGTGATTATCAAGATATAAAGCTATAATGTCTTGGTTGATAGATAAAATAGGCATGAACCGAGGCTGGGCGCGATGTCCAAACCGTTATAATTCAGAACTGCCGTCCCCATGCATTTTCACTCACCGAGATGATATGGATAATAGATACGTGCCAAGGTTGACCCCACCGTCTAAACCGTTATATTTTAGAGCTACCGTGACAGTCCCCATTCTCTCTCATTGAGATGCTAAAGCTACTATCAATATGCGAAATATTAAAGGATTATGAAGTACTAACATCTATTCAGAAGCTCAGCACTATATAATCTACGAATATATGCATATAATCAGATGTGTATTTCAGAACGAAGCATATGCTAGTATGTTAACGATCAGTGTATGATTGTGATTCATACACCACAGTTACTGCCCACAACATTGGGAAACCATTTTTTGTAGGTAATTACATGAAATGTAACTCAAAAATAACCCGTGTGAAGTGTTTATAATATGATTATTCTTAAAACGGACGGACGGACGGACGCCCGCCCGCACGCACGCACGCACGCACACACACACATATTAGTCGTTTTTACCAAGTCAATGTTTACTTGTTTACTTGTTAATCATTTTACAATTTAGACACATGTCGCCGCCTCATTATGGGGGTGTTGAATTTATTGTCGCCGCCTCATTATGGGGGGTTTGGAGTTAAAACAAGATTCGTGGTTCTCTGTATATCTGAATATATATTTATAACAATGTAGGAGTCTAATGCATGATAATGATGACATGAATAAAATGAATAAAGACAATGCCTGAATGGAAATAACAATGATAAATGGAAATAGCGTCTCAAGTAATATAGTCACAAGTAAAGTATTGTATAGCAAATACATTCAGACATAATAACAGGCTAAATGCACAAGAAAGTTCTAATTGAAAATAACAAAGGATCGCCATCTTGGAATTGAACTGTACATGAAAATTGACGAATTCTTATAAACTAAATAACTCCTAAAATAACCATTTCCAGACAAAAGTAATTATCACAATGATGGATACATGTCTCATAAACAAACATATTACTAACCTGAATATATATACTTTCTTTTACAAGATAAAAATAACAGATTGCAAAATGGCAATAGCTTCTGTTCTTTCTCTACCAACTGAGATCTTCAACTGCGCGCATGATTTTCCCGCCAGGTTAGTTGTGTCAAAGGTTAAATTTACTCATCTGTGAAATATTACTGAAGTTTAAAGGTGGTCATCCTAATTTGAAATGTCTAACGTAAGGTAAAGAGAAAGTAGATTGAAAGATGAAATGAGTGACGAAAAGAGATGAACTGATTAAATGTTTAAAACACAAACACAATGGTGAGATATACAGGTTCTTAATACCTGTGTATGTCATCCTGTGACACACAGAATACACAAAAGTCAATAACAAAAAAACACAAAGTTTGTCAGGTTTGTTTAGAAGTTCATTTTATCAAATAAAAAGGCTAAACTCGCAACGCATGGAGTCTACACATATTACATCTACATCTATATTATACGTTGATCTGTCAAAATATGACAATCATTACAGCTCCCTGTTGGCTGAAACATGATGTACACATTACGCACAGTATATATAACTATGGTAAAACGTTAGGCATATCAAAATTATTATGTGATTGTCTTTAACATATTTTTAAAGTGAATTAAACGTGACAAAAGGTTTTTTCTCTAAAAAACTGATCTGTGCCTATGGGGTTTATAACAATAATAAAGATTTTACGGTTCGGTAATTTCTAAACTAGGATATTAAATAAGCAAACTATGCACGGGGAATTGGCCATTTTGTTAGATTGGGTACATGTGCTTATTTATGGTGATTTGTAACTGTAAACATGGCTCAAAGAAGAATGTCAGCTGCTGAAAGATGGCGTATTGTTGCGATGCATGAAGCTAGTTAGGCGCAAAGAGCTATTGCAGAGACATTCAACTATCAACAAAGTGTAGTCAGTAGACTTTTGCAAACGGTTAGAGACACTGGAAATGTGGCTGATAGGGCAAGATCTGGTCGACCAAAATTAACTAATGATAGAGAAGATCGAGCTCTTCTACGCATCAGCTGACGAAACAGGTTTGCATCAGCCGAGAACGTACGGACTATGTTCCTTGCACGTACAGGTATTCGCTTATCAAGATCAACTGTTAATAAGCGTCTTCTCCGTGCTGGTTTACATGCCAGAATACTAGACCTCGTCTAAATCGTCACTTTGGTCAGCAACATGCGGCATGGCGCATTCGCTCCTGGAGGAAGATTCTAAGGACAGATGAGAGCCGGTTTTGCCTCTACCATAAAGATGTTAGGCAACGTATACGTCGTTTAAGATGCGAGCGTTACAACCCAGATTGCGTACAGAAGACCGTATCTGGAGGTCGGTAAAGTGTGATAGTGTGGGGGGCTTTCAGTTATGACAATACATTGCCCCTATAGATCATTCAGGTACCTTAAATACGAGAAAATATCGCGATGACATCCAAGAACCAGTGGTCACACCCTTTCTGCACGGTCCCCACGGGCAAAACATGATTCTACAGAACGAAAATGCGCGTCCACATAGTGCACATAGTAAAATTCGCTCTATGAATTGGCCTTCCTTATCTCCAGACTTGAACCCAATTGGGTATCTTTGGGACGAGCCGGGGTAACCAACTTTGACGAACTTCACCAAGCTATTCTGGAGGAATGGGAATAAATTCCACTGATTCGACGAAGAAACCTTGTAACATTAATGATTAAACGCTGCCGCGTTGTTGTACTTCAGCGTGGAGGATATACCCCATATTAACTGTTTGTATTGTCCGATCAGACTATTTCAGGGAGTTGTGACTGAGTAGAACTGTGGAAGGGAAGCTAAATAACATTTTCGAAAACCTTCGTGCGTTTATTCGCAAAAATAATGAAGTAATAAAGCATTTTGGCCACCATTATTTTACATTTTCTTTTTTCAAGAGTTATTGCCCTTGGTTATACCAGATGTATGGGTAGTAACCCATGTTTATGTTACATAATTATATTATTTATATTATATACCTACATATATTACTTTGAATAAATGCAAAAGACATCATTTTTCAAATTTAATTTTGAGATGAAATAAACTTTTTATAGGTAGTTCGCAATTTATTCTGGTTTGTGTTTTGTATTTGTGAAGGGGCTGATTCAATCAATGGATCAGACATGTTTTCTATTATTATTTTTTTATTTGGATGATTGATTAAGATGTATTCATTAAAAGTGGAATGCCTCGATTTGCTTTTGGTTTTCAAAGAAAAGGAATAGATAGCAAAGG
Source organism: Cyrtodaria siliqua (assembly GCA_037043455.1). Lineage (NCBI taxonomy): Eukaryota > Metazoa > Mollusca > Bivalvia > Adapedonta > Hiatellidae > Cyrtodaria > Cyrtodaria siliqua. Next base: position 113,888 of record JAWPHD010007048.1, on the reverse strand, counting down.
AATGCCGTGCAAATAAAGGTTACTTAATGACCCTCGTTAACTCAAACAGTTTTAAAATGTATTGTCTCGTAGGAACATATTGACCTTTATTTGGTTTTAAGAATAAAGCGTACCACATGCCATCACCTGTCCGTAGACATCAGCTATAATTACGTTTGCCATTATATGAAACAATAAAGGACAAGTACAAAATGTTGGGTTTAACTTAAACGCGTTTGATACCTTGAAAGAACACATTGTCAACCGTTTGAACACGTGTAAACTGATTGCGTAACGCGGCGTGTTCATAGTATCTGCACGTTTTTGAATTTCATGGCCTCAATTCCCTTGTATAATAAAGATATGACTTTCGGGCAAATCAAACATAATTGTCCATATAAAGGTGTCTTAGCTGTTGATATCTTACAACAGCATATATGCACATGTAAACGTTGTTCGTGTAATTAACTGTATTGGCATACTTTATCAACATTTAGGATGGTAAAGTACGCAGAGTGTTTCTCCTAAATGAAATTTGTCTGTTCAATATAAGGAAAGTATAATGGTCTGTTCTCTTGTTGCTCTGACTTCTGCCAAGTCATTGAGTACCTTCTTTGTGGCTTTCTATGCTATTGTTATTTTGAATTTATATATACACGAGCATCTTTGGTTAGAGAATAGTTCATGTCGGGGATTTCTTTATTTACACTGTCCCGTTTTATTAGGATGACAGTAGGGTTAGTGTGAGGTTTGGTGCACCCTAGAACCTGGTCTAAACCCCCAGCGGCCGTTTTTGCCACTGACCGTTCCAAGGCGGTAGCCCTATTGTCAACCCTTGTGTTTTTGTGATGTCTTATTTTGCCTTTTATTCATTTTATATATAGTTGTTCTTTGTTTCTGTGTGTGTTTGTGGTTGACTGTCGTCCTGGAATGCCACTTTTCCTGTTCGATTTTATATCTATATTTATCGTGCAGTTGATGTATTATGAATCACTTTCCACTGTTTACCCGTTCAGGTCTTCCAATACCGCCATAATGGATCTGTGGATTTCTACAGAACTTTTCTTGAATACGAAAATGGATTTGGTGACGTTCATGGAGAGTTTTGGATGGGTATGTATATAACGTTGATTAGGCTTCCATAATATGAATTATTCATTAATAAAGTAATGCTACTTCAGAAGTATTTGGTAAGACGATGTAGATGTGCATACTTAGGATATACATGTCTGTCTGAAATTCAAAATTTACACATTACTGACATTATGATTTATTACAAATGTTGAATCCTGTAAAATAAAATATGGTGTTCTGTGTTTTTTGCTACAAAAAACACATACAGTTTTATAAATTGTATGGTTATAATTGCTTTTTGAACAAATAAAGTACGGTGATTTCATTTTCTTAAAGTACACGATATTTGCCAACAATAAAGAAGTTTTGAAAAATCTATTTATAGAAAATACTTTTATTTCCTCGAAAGAAGTATTTAAGTGTCACTTTCCCAACACCCTACCACACCCTAAAATTTACAATGTCCACATATATCATGCATTTTTCTAAATAATATAACTTAAATAGGATCATAGATAGAATAACAATGTAATTCGATTTGATTTTTGTTATACAATTTCTATTTTTTCTGCATAATTTAAATTGTACTGAAATTATAGGAAATTTGTCAAAATTGGAATAATATGGTCATATATTTAACTTAAGATATCTCAAAAACCAAGGTTGCGAACCTATTATGTTTATAATTGAAATATGTTTAGAATATACAGTTCTAACTATGTATCAATTGTAAAGAAAATCCAAAATGGATGGGGTATGGTTAATTGGAATTTTCATCAAAAAATATATTATAGGCATGAACAATGTCAATGATATATATATGCCCTTTATATTCGAAAAGTTTAGTACAATTTTACTCGAAGATGTTTTGTTTTTTATGTTAAATAAATTTGTCCATAGAATTGTCCATTTATCTAAACATTTCTAAATAAAGTAAGCCATGTTATCACATCATCCAAAATTCGAAGTACACCATTGTTAAAAATCAAGATTTTCTTTATACACCATGTGCCTTCAACACACACACACATGATACACATGAAAAGCATGCACGTGAATTGTAAATTGAAACATGCGGTATGGTGAAACATTCGGATAAACAGGTCATTTGATCGTATTCATATGTTATTATTTAGTTTCTGCTGTTTTATTCGAATATAATAATAAATTACTCTTGTTTTGCCATGTTTCTATTAACAACAGTCACTCAGTTGTGTTTAATACATCCAAAAATATAGTTACCATTTAAAATAGTTTGACAATTAGAACCCGTCAGTGTCACCATACTATAGAATTGAGATTATTTTGAAAGTACATGTCATTGAAATAATAGCTTGTTTTTTTAACAATGATTGCCTTTGAAATTTAGATGATGCGATAACATGTCGTATTTAATTTAGAAATGATGTTTCGTGTGCCATTTTTAGATAAATGGACAATTCTATGGACAACTTTATTTAACATAAAAAACAAAACATCTTCGAGTAAAATTGCATTAAACTTTTAGAATATAAAGGGCACTATTTCTGCAAAATAAATATTGTTTCTGAAATTAAGTTCACATCAATAGTGTTGAATTACTGTCATCTATTATACATTGACAATGTTCATGCCTATAATATGCATTTGGATGAAAATTTCAATTAACCATACTCCATCCATTTTGGATTTTCTTTTCAAAGATGGCTGACCAATAATTCTTAATTAATTACATAAGCATATCAAAAGTTGCCAAATACATATTTCTAACTAAATATCACGTTATACCGAATGAACTATTACGTTGTATCACGTGTACTCCCCGCGTATGCATAGAACAGATAAAATACAGGGCTGAACAGTGTATTCATAGTACAGGTATTGTGTAGGTAAACATCGTCTAAAAAGGACGGGGTGTACTTTTCAAATGTGTTGTTTCAATACACGTCTGGTGATTTAATGCGCATTTGACCGCCATATTATATACCAATACAAGTGTCATCAGGGTCGTGTATATATATAAGTACAGCGAGGGTTTTCTTTCCTTCCTTTATTAGGTGATCTATCGATATAAAAACAAGTATTTACAATAACGAATGCCTTAACATTTATCACAGAGTCAGTTAACACATTACAGTACATAATCATGTTATGGTTATCCCATCCTAGTTCAATTCCAATATTAACACACATATAAAAGATAATATATCACATCTTCTATTGAACTTAGATATATAAACAATCGCCGCCATTATTGCCGGGCCTATGTAAAAAGACTTCGTCACATCAACATTACAATTAGCATCAAGTCCATGATAAATGATAACAACAAGTTTAGCAATGACTTACCATGGATGGATGTATATTTGAGATCTCGTAAGACATTCTATCAGCAGTTATAATGCATGTAAATGCAAATACAACAATCTCTATAAAATGGCGACTGTTCAAGATGGCCTAGTGCGAGCGTGTCCCCAATATTCGGGAATTCATATTTCATATAAAGAAGAGGTTAAGGTTCATTCATACCCAGTCAGATCACTCGACCACACTGACGTATACATGCACATGACATAACAAAACATGGACTGACCTGACTTACATATACAAACAATGGACAAATACCGGACACTCAGTATATTGGAGTGAACAGGAGGGTCTCTACATTTAGAGAAAATATAGGATTTGGACAACATTCCAAATGGGATATTTTGACTCTGTGACATTCTCCCCTGCTAAGAGAAAATGACTCCTGGCATTCACTACTAAAATAACAGTAATTATAGAATCCGTTCAGCTGAAATACCAACTATATAGATCGTATTGCATTCTTGAGCTGAACATTTTTACATACTACAATATACTCAGTAATGCTAGCGTAAATTGTTACTGGGCGCCATCCAGCTGAAGCAATTACTCAAGCTGAAACATAAGACAATGCTATATTCAATAAACCAATGACTTGTAATGCATTAATTTAACCTGTATTAATGTAAACTAAAAACAGAATATTGTACCACGATATACTTACAGTACAATATGCAAACTATAGTCAGTCATTGCAATATATCTAACAGCATACACAGTAACATAAGTGTGACTGTGTTGATGTATACTAACTGAAATAAAAACCAACTTGTTAAAATACATCTGTCATAAAATAACTGAAGTGGTACACAAAAGTACACTTGTCTGTGACATTCTCCCCTGTTACGGTTCAACCTAACTACACCCGACAACCTCTAACCCAAGTGCCGTATATGTCTAGCGGTTTACGGTTGCGCGTTGACCGACGCGGAGAAGCCATCGGATATCTGACGGAATACTTGTGGACGGTGTTTCCACTCTAGTAGCAGTCATCTCCGGGGTTGAGTCGTTCGCATCTTGTTGAACAGACCCAGAAGGTGCAGAATGTGTAAATGAGCTATTCCTAGACCATGTAAATGGTGCAGAGGTTGTTCCATCATTTTGCGCACTTACTCTACTGTCCAGACTTCTGCGATTTTATATGTTCTCAAAAGAGTCCGTCCTGTCCTCAGAGACTGTAGAAACGAGGCTAGGCCTAGACCTTGTTTCACGTCTCGCAGGAATGACGTATCTAGGAACATCATCACTCGATGATTCAGTGTCCGCGTCAGATTCAGAGCTCTCTTCTGAATCTGGAATCGGTGCTTGTTTGGATTTTGCTCTGGTTCTAACCTGTCCTGTAGGGTTAGAATCAGTAACAATATCAGGGTCGACACAAGGTTTGGCGACAAATGGGAGGAGAAGATTCCTATGTAAAGTTCAAATGGTACCTTTACCAACTTCCTTCCTAACTTGTTAAACTTGAACGTCTTCATTAGGAATACCCGTGACAAAGTATCCTTCTCTCATTTATCAGCCAGTTTATTCTTCCCTTTTAACACAACAGTCCTTACAAGTACACGATCACCGACTGCGAGTTCAGAGTTTCTAACTCTCGCGTCGTAATGTGTCTTGTATTTCTCTGCATGCTTGTCAGCATGGGACTGTGTCACTTTGTACGCAAAGTCTAGTCGCTTACTGAGCTTGGCGACGTAATTCTGTCGACTAACATGTTCATTTGATTGTTGACGCCTAGGTAAGAATCTATTGCTAACCTAGGGTGCCATCCAAACATCAAATAATGAGGAGAGAAACCAGTGGAATCGTGTTTTGTGGCGTTGTATGCATGTACAAGCGGTGCCACAAAATACTTCCAATCAGAATTTTGATTGTCTTCGAACGTACCTAACATATTGAGTAAGGTCTGATTGAAGTATTCAACCTGACCATTCCTCATTGGATGATAGGGGGTTGTGCGAGACTTGGCTATTCCAGCAATATTACACAGTTCCTTGATGGTGTTACTTTCGAAGTTACGACCTTGATGACTGTGCAACCTTGCTGGAAAGCTGTAATGACGAATAATGTGTTCAAATAGCACTTTAGCTGTCGTATGCTTGGGCATACCGAGTAAAATGATCGGTGATGACCAATATGTCCTCATACCCTCCTTTGAATTGCTCGAGGGATAAATAGTCAATGCAAACCAGTTCTATTGGACGAGAAGTCTGAATGAGAACACGTTTTGCACGAGGTACTGTAGGGGTCTTTCGTCGAATACAGCGTCCACATTGAGCAGCCTTTCACTCAACGTCCGACTCCATGTTCGACCGAAAGAACCTCGTTTTAACCAAAGTTAAGGTTCTGTCACGGCCTTGATGTCCAACATCGTCATGGAGTCCTTTCGATGCAATGGATTTGTATGCAGAGGGTAAAACAAGTTGTTGGACATCCTCACCGTTTACTGTTGTGTTACGGTACAGTATTCCATCAGTGAGTTGAAGATTTGTTACACGTCACACTGTACATCGGTCGAATCAGATTTGCACTCCTCTGATGTTGGTCGATGTCCAACATAATAGTAGTGCAAAACCCTATCCTATCGATGACTGGATCAGCAGCTTGCTCCTTACAACAGTCAATGCTGCTGAAGTCTTGGGCATCCAAAAAACTCAACTCTGCACTGCCTGTGACGGCCAAACGTTCAATACGTTGGAGCTCTTCCCTGGAAGCTAATGCGGCGCTGCAGATAGCTCTAACAACCTCAGGAAACATTTGGTTTGCTGTGGCGGACGTGAGAAAAAATTTGCATCACCATTTAACCTACCAGTTCGATACACCAACATAAAATTGTAGTTGGCTAACGCTGCAAGCCATCGATGCCCTGCGGCCAGTTTCGCTGACTTGGTGACATACGTCAATGGATTGTTGTCAGTAAATACCTCAAAATTGTTCTCATACAGATAGTCATGGAACTTGTCTGTAAGGGCCCATTTGAGGCATAACAACTATAACGTATGCGCTGGGCTGTTCCGCTCACTTTTACGCAGTCCTCGATTTGCGTACGCAGTAACTCGTTGCTTTCCATCCTGCTCTTGATACAATACTGCACCAAGACCATCGATGGAAACATCGGTATGAACAACAAAAGGCTTCTGGAAATCTGCATAGGCCAACACAGGAGGGGAAGTAAGCAATCCAATATTGGTATTGAACGCTTTCTATTGAAATTCGCCCGATTCCCATTTGGATTTGGCTAGTCCAGATTTCCTAGATACTTTGTTAGTGGGATGACCTATTAAAAGGTCGCTCAGCGGCTTAACAACCTTGGCATAATCTTTAACAAAACGGCGGTAATACCCTGAAAATCCAAGGAAAGATCTAAGTGTCTTCCCCGAGGTAGGAATGGGACAAGTTGTAAACGCTGAGATCTTTTCAGGGTCAGTCTCAATACCACTTTCGGAAACCACATGACCAAGGTAATTAACATACGCACTTGGATGGTTTGAGCTTTAGGCCGTACTTAGCCAGACGTTCAAACACATCCTCAAGCCGTTCGATATGCTCCTCAAAGGTCTTTGAAAATATCAGAATATCGTCCAAGAAGATCAAACACTCTCTGAAACAATCTCGACCTGCCAGTAACCTGAACGAAGGTCGACTTTACTGAAGTATTTGGCACCGATGAGACTATCAAGAGTGTCATCTATACGAGGAAGAGAGTATGCATCCCGTATAGTCTTTGCATTCAGCTGTCTAATGTCAATACAGACGCGAAGAGAACCATCCTTTTTCCTAACAAGGACTACATTAGAACAGTTAGGACTCTTCGACTTCCGTATTGCTCCAGCTTCTATCTTTTCCTTAAGATGATGTCTGACCTCTTAAAACAAACCTAGAGGTATCTGTCTAAAGGGTTGCTTAAAGGGAACAGCATCTGTAAGATGAATAGGGTGTTCGACAGTATCTGTCTTTCCTAAGTCAACTATTGACTTGGAGAAAAAGTGATCCCAAGAACTAACAACTTGTTTTAACCTATTAAGTTGCTCTGGTGTAAGGTTCTCCTTGTTGATCTGAACTCCAAGATCTTCAAGGGGCGATCCTTTATCACTGCTCTTAGGATTAGACACAGATGGCTCTGGTTTCCAACATGTGTTCAATGAACAAATCACTGACTTTGGTAAAATCCGTATAGGATGAGCAGACAGATTACACACTCGAACAGGAATGCGAACGATTTGCCAGATGTTTTCGAAAGAGAAACAACCCTAGGACAAACGGTGTAACTCTGAGACTGTGCAGAAGAAACAACCACGGTCACTGCATTGTCTAAATTACCGGACTTCCTGGCAAACCCATGAATAGTAACGACTTGATGGGGTGCAATAGTAAAAGGAATACTATTGGTAGTTCTGACAGGGATACTTTTGACAGTACACATACTGTCAATAGCTGTCTGCCATTCTTCGGGTACAGTATAATCGTCTACATTCTTGCAAAGTCGGGTGATACTGGTACCAACAATTACAGGAACAGACTAGACGTAATCCTTCATAGGCATTACCAGAACTGGTATAACAAACGGAGATGAAAAAAGAAATGGAATGACAATCTCAGCTTCAATGTATCAAGAGAAAGGTAGTTTAGTTCCTACAGCTGCAAAAACGTTCAGTTCAAATTCATCCATACTGAGAATAGATGGTACAGGATTAAGTTAACGAAAGAAGTCCTCTGAGATACAAGTTATCATACTTCCACTATCAATCAACGCATCAGATTCAACACCACATATGTTGATCTTACTATGTTTAGAACTTCCAATCATTCTACTGAGTAATTCAGGTTTAGGAATTTTAGGTGTGTCAGGGTCTTTATCATGCTGAACATGATTCACCTCCCCACGTTGCCCTTTAACTGAGGAGGTTAGAAGTTTAAATGATGGTCAGTGAAACTATCATTGCAATAGGTATGGCTTCCTCGAGAATTTATTTTCGCGTCCGGCTTCTCTCGATTGACCTCTATTACTGTTATCATGAGCTCTCCTCCAGCTGTTGAAGCTTTTCCATTAGCTTCGACATTTGGTCAGCCATCTTGTCTAATTTGCTAGATGGATCAGATGCTGAAACTGGATTATGTTTGACATTAGTATGAGATGGTACACTCGATGGTACAGTGTGGGATCTCTTGCTCCTGAAAGAGACAACTCCTGCTCCACTGACCTAATTTCACGAAGTAATGCATCAAATGAAAAAATAGTGTCACACTTATAACGAGTCAGCGATTTCAAAGTCTCATCACGTAAAACTGTCCAAAACTTAGAACGAAGCATGTCATTCTTTGCCATAGGTTTAACATGTCCTTTATCAACAGCAATCTGCTGTAAGGTTTACAGTAACTGATTCTACATCATGCTGAACAGCTGTATAAACTTTCTGCAAGACATTTTCATTGGTAGAAACATTCCCATACAAAGTATCAAGTTTCTGCAAAATATCATTGCTAGTAGCTGTTTTTCCAAGTGGTATTAACACCTTTCTAGCAGTGCCTCTAAGGGACATTCTGTCTGCATGCAATATCTGGTGTCCTGTTAATGAATGGCCATTGAATATACATTTAAATTCAAAACGCCAAACTTCATAATTGATTTAACCCTTAGGTGCTGGCTCATCCCCTGAAAACTAAGGTAGTTTGGGTAATTGTGAATAAGGAGTACTTATGGAAACATTATTCCCTGAAACAGCAGGAGTCGTAGTAGGTTTCCTCTCTTTGAGCCTTGCACCTACGTCACGGTTTGCACACTTGATGGGTATTGAAAAATCTAAGAGTCTTGGAGATAAGACCGGTGATGCAATTGGTTCCTGAAAATCAAACAATACATTTCTGGCAGGTGTTTTGTGTGAACTGGTTACGTGTTTAGATGACACCAGAACATCATACTCCTCCTGCTTCAGGACTACATACTTATTGCTTCTAAGAGTCATGATCATCATCTGAAAATCATTATCATCTAATTTTGTCTTCACATGTGTAGCATCATCATCCTCAACACCATGTGCTTTGGGAAGATCAACTGACTTGTCCATAATTCCTAATTCCAAAAGGAATCAACAAAATACAAAGTACTGAAATAAAATGTCAAATAATTTACTATATACAATGACTAGACAGCTTTAAACTGCAAAATCATAAACAGTTATCAATACAATTCACAAACACTGAAAAGTAAACAAATGTCAATTCACATCAATGAGGACTGATCAGCTTTAAATCTGTAAACAGTAAACACATTCAATATAGTTGACATCTGTATAACTGAAAAACAACAACACTATCTTCAATCCAATCACTGTCAATCAACTTAACTAAAGTAGGGTAATACAGCTTTAAGCTCCAACAGCAGCTCTAATATCAACACGTTGTATTACAAATGCACAACACACCAGCTTTAACCTTCTGAAAATAATTACACAGCTTTAATGGTTATAAAACAGCTTTAATACTATAACTACAGCTTTAAACTGTCATCAGATAGTTTACAGTTCAGTACGATCAAAAATCATATTCACCTATGTAAATGATTCGATCCGCAGTTCAAAATAGCGCGATCAAGAATAATAACGCCAAAAACAACGACGCGACGTCAAAATTCTGAAAAACAACAACAAACTTCCTATATAGGGAAAGCTGTACACCAAGGTCATACATAGGGATAGGTCAAAGGTCAATATACATGTAAACACAACTATAGGCAACACAGAACAATTTGGACAACACAACATGTAACATAAACACTTACTTCACATTCATCTTTCTCATTCTTCATGGTAATATGCAAAGAGATTGTGCAAACAGTTAAACAATGAAAGAGTGCTCTGGGAGTTTGAATAAATCAGACCAGAAAAGTTCAACAACAACAACAACCTTATTGTTTACAAATAAACACATTTCTAACTACATATATATTTACTCTGTAACCAATATCATTTGCAACCATTGGCACCACTGAGAACACTTTCACAAATACATCTAAATAAAATATTTCAAGAGTGTTAATGGAAAATATGGGCTGTAGCGATTGAAAACAACAACAATACTGTTTGTAACCAAAGGCTATGACAGTATGCAGGTAAACCTATGACTTATTTGACCAATGCATGTACTTTTATATGTGAGAAGTAATTCTACACACAGGTAAACAAAATAAGTAGGTCAATATCTAGACTCACCCGTTTTCCATCTAACTCCTAAAATATGACAAAACTAGAGCATCCATACGCATGTCTAGTATACAGAACAACGAAATCACTAAATAACACACACACTCTAATAAACTGTCAATATCCAAACGTTTGTTTCATGCAACACAACACGGCGCGTGTAGAGTCTCACAATCGCAACATTCCATTTTGAACATCCGAATCCTTCCGAAGATCGAGATGCTCTGTGCAGGCTAACCACATGAATCACAATCCCGCCGAGATCTCAAAAAAAAAATCGTTTGATTGCTAAATCAAAACGTAGTGCACTAAAAAAATCTGTTCCGCGGGGGGAAAATACAACACTTCGATGCAGCTGCATATTTACGTGTATAACCGGCCGGGTTTTCCTCAAAGTCGTTGAGAGCTCTGTATGGTCGGCCCTGGTCTGCTAATACACACTAATGGTGTCCAATCCATGATCACCAATGGAATAAATCACGTTGGGCGCCATTATCATCAGGGTCGTGTATATATAAGTACAGCGAGGTTTTTCTGTCATTCCTTTCCGTTAAGGTGACCTATCGATATAAAAACAAGTAGTTACAATAACGCATGCCTTAATATTTATCACAGAGTCAGTTAACAAATTACAGTACATAATCATGTAATGGTTATTATCCTAGTTCAATTCCAATATTAACACATATATAAAAGAAAATATATCATATCTCTATTGAACTTAGATATATAAACAGCCGTCGCCATTATTGCCGGGCCTATGTAAAAGACTTCGTCACATCAATATTACAATTAGTATCAAGTCCATGATAAATGATTACAACAAGTTTAGCAATGACTTACCATGGAAGGATGTATATTTGAGATCTCTTAAGACATTCTATCAGCAGTTATAATGCGTGTAAATGCAAATACAGCAATCTCTGTAAAATGGCGACTGTTCAATATGGCCTAGTGCGAGCGTGTCCCCAATATGCGAGAATTCATGTCATATAAAGAAGAGGTTAAGGTTAATTCATACCCAATCAGATCACTCGACCACACTGACGTATACATGCACATGACATAACAAAACATGGACTGACCTGACTTACACAAACAATGAACAAATACCGGACACTTAGTATATTAGATTGAACAGGAGGGCCACAACATATAGGGAAAATATAGGATTTGGACAACATGCCAAATGGGATATTTTGACTCTGTGACACAAGTTTTTTTTATCTGCGTTAATTTGGAAAATAAACATCGTGGCGTTGAATCGTCATTCCGTAATAAGGTTAAAAACATATGGCGACGCTTTGCCAAGGGCTTGGATATCACAATAATAAACACACGTGTTTTAAGCATGACATTTATTGATACTTTCAATAGGATTGAAGTACCTTCACGAAATGACGGATCAGAAAACAAGCGAAATATACCTTCAGTTCGTTGACAGTAATGGAAACATCGCGATGGAACGATTTCGTGACTTCTACATCGGAGGAGATTACATGTTACATGTCGGCGCACTTTTGCAACAAAATGATACCACACCTGACAGTAAGTACACTGATTTGTATAACATGAACACGTTTCATAGAAGTATGTGACAATGAATCAGTTTTATCAATGGTGTCATGTCTAACTTTTCAAAATCTCAACACTTTAAAAGTATCTTAAATTAGCTGTTTCATGTACATTGCCATGGTATTTTGACATAATTTATAAAATTGAAATTTAAAAAGCATAACCTTAATCATAAGCATACTACCTAGTGGTTTACCATTGTATTCCTTCGTTATAGCATTATTTAATGTACACACAGTCACAAACACAACCACAAAGTATTCTAAGCCGAACCTTACTTTCGTTTCGTCACGTGCAGAGTTGGCAATGTCATATGTTGCACGGCCGTTTTTGTAACTTAACGTGTTGACTTGCGTAAATGTATACATATAACACGCTCATCTACATTACACGAACCATACAACCATACAATTAAGGTTAGTACAAGAAAAACGTTAATAGGAATAAATAACACAGAGCTTCACAGTGATTTATGTGAACACTTTAGTTACATCTGCTCTAAAACGACAACAATATCCATCTCATTTAGAGTACTAATATGAATGTATAGCACGCAAGTGGTATACATGAATACAGTTAATAAGTCCATGACTTAACTGACATGACCATCTCAAGTTTTGAAACGGATATATTGCTCATGAAAACGAATGTCGTCTATGATTGGATATCCTCTTAGTAATGCTGACATACACAGTTTAATTGCCACCATGTATTTTATTCCGTATGGTAATTTGATTTGTTTAACACATGTACGCATCTGTCGTCTGTCAGCATCTCAACAACAATGATCAAACCCAACATTATATTCTTATATGCTAAAATAATTACACGAGGGTGTATAGCCTTAAACTGCCTCAGACGTGTTTGATTCGTAAGTAATATTTTTTTAATATAGAGAGTTTGCTGGAGGCCAATGGATTAAGATTCAGTGCTAAAGATATGGATCATGACCGATGGCACGGTAGCTGTGCACAATGGAGTCATGGTGGCTGGTGGTACAAAGCCTGCTCATCGATACACCCAAACGGACAGTATGTCACTCCCGGTCAGACATCATCATATGCCTACGGCTTGGGAGGAATGATTAATAACGGTTGGAGAGCATTGAAATCGTTAAAATCTACAAAGCTTATGTTCAGGAGAATTTGAAACATATAAGACATGTAAACTTTGAACCTGAAGTGTACTTTATATCAGGACACCATTTCGATAGTGCGCACATTTAAACAATACTAAAATACAATATACTAAAGGTATTATTTTTAAAAGTGGTACGTGATGTTCTTTCGTATTTATTTGGTTCACCTTAAACGCTATAAACACACTGTGTTAATTATAAAATTAAAATTATTTCGTTTATAAAAACAATAAATTTTAAACGAGTTTATTTGATAATTCTGTCCGTCGTCTCGTTAAGACGATAGGGCCTATGCTTCAACCGATCTTTACCAACCTTTACCAGATTGTTAACATTGGTAAAAGCTAGGACAAGATCGAAAACCAGCTAAATCATACCAGGAACACCAGAGTTATGTGCCCTTGAATTACTGAAAAATGCCATTTTTACCTAGTGAACACTCTAGCGCCTTCATTTTGTATTCGATCTTTCTCAAGCTTGGCCAAATTGTTGATATCAATAAAAGCTCGAACGAGTTTGAAACCAGCCAGATCGAACCAGTAACACCGAAGTTACGGCCCCTTTTCAATAATTGGTAATGTAGACTGGAAACCCAGTGGTCGTTGGTTCAAATCTCACTGGAGGCATATGTTTTTTTGTAAGAAACCTTGGTTCACGGGGTAATTTTTTTTTAAATGTTTTTTTTATATATATATATATATTTTTATTTTTTTTCATAAAAAACTTGGTGTTTTTCGTTTAATTGGGATCTTAGGGGACCTTGTTGGATTAGTTTTACATAGAGTTATGGGGAAGAACAACTTCTCTGAAACTACAAGATTTAATATTTTTATTAATTATCAGCTTATGGATCCTCTACCAATTTTGTTTAAATGGTGACCCTGGGGTAAAATTTGACCATGCCCCAGGGATCACAGTTTTACATAGACTTATATAGGGAAAAACTTCAAAAATCTTCTTCTCTGAAACTACACGAGCTAACGGTTGAATATTTTGTATTTATTATCAGCTTATGTTCCTCTAAACCGTTTGTTAAAATGGTGACCCTGGGATCTAATTTGGCCCTGTCGCAGAGGTCTCATTTACATAGACTTATAGGGAAAAGCTTTAAAAGTATTCTTCTCTGAAACTACAAGAGTCAAAGGTTTAATATGTTGTATTCATACTCAGCTTATGGTTCTCCACCATGTTTGTTTAAATGGTGACCCTGGGGTCAAATATGGCACCAACCAAGGGGTCACGTGTTTTACATAGAGTTAGATAGGGAAAAACATTTAAAAAACTTCTCTGAAACGAAAAGAGCCAGAGGTTTAATATTTTGTATTTAACATCAGCTTATGGTCCTCTACCAAGTTTGTTCAAATGATGACATTTGAGTCAAAGTGGGCTTGTCCTGTCCGAGGGGTCACAACGAAGATAATTCAACACTCCAACATAAATATTCCCTTTTGATTATTTGCAAGCAGTTTTAACGTCAAAATCATACTGGATTAATCAATTGACATGCAAATGTTATTTCTTGATAAATACTTCAAGTTTGTCGAATTTCCTTTTAGCGTATCTATAAAATCACACGTGCTACCTTTCTAATGATACACGAAGTCAAGTTATTTTTTATATAACTGTAAAACAATAGAACTGAAAGGAGTAAACAAAAAACAAAAACAAAAAAAGGAAAACAAAAACAACAAAAAAACAAAACATAAAAAACATATTTTTTAAAGTCCTTTTTAATGACTGCATTGATATATTGTTGTTATAATATTATCAGTAGAGTACAAATGAGTGTTTGTGGATGGCTACGATTGCGTTTTGTGAATACCACATGTGCAATAGCAATTTCCAGCGCATACCAATATTTCTGTAATGGGCTTTACACAGCCTTCGGAAAACAAATCAGATTCATAAACTTTATAAAAAATGTAAATTACAGTATATGCTAAAGTACTATAATTAAAATTAACTATAAAAAAGAGTGTTTTAACAAATGACAAATTCAACGGATCCCATTTGCATTGATAGTTCAGTGGTCAGGAAAGCAATATACTATCATGCGCATGCGCAGAATAAACATCTAAATTAAATATGACTGTGGAGCTTCGACCATACCGGGGGTGGTAGGGGAGCAACTATAGTATACAGCAGTTTATTTACCTTGTATTTATTAGAAGAAGTGTACTCTTAAACATTGATTATTAAAATTAATTATACTCTGAGGAATGAATTGTCCACATTACATATCAAATGTGTATGAACAAACGTTGGTTTGCTTGTTTTACATTTAATTTTGACATTGTTAATTATCCCCACTTAGATGGGGATGTTCTACCTAAAGCCCATTAGGACGGTGGCGTTTGATGTTTGTCCGTGGTCTTGTCTTGTCGTGAACTCAATGGTTTATTCTCTTGTTGCTCTGGCTTCTGCCAAGTCATCGAGTACCTTCATTGTGGCTTTCTAGGCTTTTTTTTTTTTGTATTTATATATCACGAGCATCTATGTGTTTTACTTATATATTGCCGTTTAACGCTGACTTGTTGGTTAGAGAATATTTCATGGCGGGGATTTCTTTATTTACAATGTCCCGTTTAATTGGGATGACAATAGGGTAAGTGTGAGGTTTGGTGCACCCTAGAACCTGGTTTGAACCCCCAGTGGCCTTTTTGGCAACTGACCGTTCCAAGGCGGAAGCCCCGTTGTCAACCCTTTTGTGTTTGTGATGTCGTTTGCATTTGTTATTACTTTTGCCTTCTCTTTGTCTGTTTGCGTGTTTGTTTTTGTGTTTTGTGGATGACTGTCGTCCTTGAATGCTACTTTCCCTGTCCGATTTTTATATCTTTCTTTTTTTTACAGTCACTCCGATGATCTAGGATTAATTGTTTTTGTGGCAAATCATAAATACAAACCGGAAACTGCAGAAGTAGGTGAAACATATCCGTATGTTACATTGTATATATTACTAATCACGTGACTAACTGAATTTTAAAAGTCATTGTTTATTTTCGGGAAGGCTTCACTGCCATATGGTAGTAATACAAAAAGACAATAAATGTACAGTTTTAGAAAAGTCAATAAATGTGCCGGACCCTGGTATTTCACCATTACACATGCTTTCCATTTGTTGCATATGCATATGTTGTTTTAATTGATTAAAATTATTATTAAACTATATACTATGTTGTTCAAAATGTTGTTTAAATTGTCTATAATTGTAATGTTTTATGTAATAAAAATAAAAATGTCAACGTGTAATGACTGCAGTTATAGTAATGTAAACGTATTTTAAATGGTGTCAGCGTCATGCAAATATAACGAACATAGCAACGTTTATAACTATACAACTTCTCGTTACCCCCAGTGGCAGTGCTACACACAAACGGCGATGAGGGCGGTAGGTATGGATTGAACAAATCATCAACCCCAGCTGTATTGTGTGATGCACTCCCAGAGTTGGAATTGTTTTATTTTAAAATTATTTTCGCAACGTTTGAACTACTTTTAACATCATACTATTATGTCATTATTACATTCTCCGCTTTGTGCAAAGTAGGAATATAAACATTAAACATCACTGCGTTTATATTTGAATAAGGTTCATATAAATAATTGTGTAAGTATGTATATTGTTGTGTCATATCCATATGTTATGCATTTTAAGTGTATGACCTATTGACTTATGATTGAATAAAATCTTAGTCTTTTTGTATCTTCTTCTTCGTAATCTTCTTCTTCTTCTTCTTCTTCTTCTTCTTCTTCTTTTTCGTTTTATTTATCCTTATTCTTTTTCTTCTTCTTCTTCTTCTGATGATGATGATGATAATGATGATGAAATGCATTTTATATATACTGTCTCATGGGCCTATAGCCTATTGACTTATGATTGAAAACAGTCTTTTTCTTTTTTCTTCTTCTTTTTCTTAAATGCATTTTATTTGTAGTGTCAATGGCATATTGATTTTTGATCGAATACAATCTGCTTCTTCTCTTTAAGTGAGTTTCATTTACAATACATGTATTATAACAAGAAAGAATACACTGGTTAGAACATGTGGCTGACTGATTATATTACAGGCGTTTTTAGTTAATAATACAACTAAAACACGTTTAAGGTAACAAGGAAATGAGTAATACAGTCTGTTCTAATACTATGAGTTATGGTTAATGATCAAAAAGAAAAATCGAGTCAACGTCGGCTCAATATCGCGAAATTGTCATTTTTGACTGACGATATCCTATAAACTATTTTTGATCTATTTCTATAACCTACTACTCATTGTTTAACTGTGCGTTATTCTAAAGTCAATTATACAACTTCATACCAATTTATAGAAACGAAATTGATATCTCTAAATCACTGCAATTTCTACACTACTTAAGTGATGTTCTAAATTTTCAACTTTTTTCTTAGATTATTTTAATGTTAATGATGTGTTTTATTTCTCTCGACATCATCGGCTCGACATGGTACATGTAACACTTGTATTGTTAAATAGCCATCAATTTACAATAATTTACCTATAAACGAAAAGTAACAATGACTTACATGATTAATCAATAAATTCATGGCAAATTCGGAATAATTTTTTTAATTTGTTGGTCCAAACAAATTGATATTCTTACATACATTGTAATGAATGGCACTACTATTTTATAAACTTGAACTTAAAGTCCAGATGCCGTAAATGACGTTCAATTCACTCAATATTTCATTTGCAAACACCGTAACGTCATACACTGAAAGCGCATGCCTTTATTAACATTGTTTATTATTGCGGGGCACAATTTAACCATAATAAAAAGAAAAAGTAGGTATGTTTGTATGACACACAGCGAAACAAACTTAATTGTCTTTATACCCACAAGTTAATTACTTCAAGTAATTTAGATTTAGGAGTACCACGTGTCATGCCGTCGTTTAGTATCGTTGTTAACACTATTAAGAAGAAGTAAATGTTAAAGGATTTATATTCAGTTATACCCAAGACGGATATTGTTCATTCTTGATACTTATATTGTATATTATAACAAACACATTTACCAACTCCCTTTACTTTCAATGTAGATGGAAACGTCAATATTCACCCATATCCGACGTGTTGTAAATATAGATATAAAAATCGAACAGGAAAAGCTGCATTCAAAGTCATATTGAGTGTGCAAGGTATTTGGAACTACTTTTGCATACTCGTTCGAGATTGGCGTAATTTACAGTTTCATGTGTATTTCCTAATATTATATTAAATCACAGAAATATGTCACGTGATGAAAACAAATATCGTAGTTTGCTGATTTCATTATAGAAAAATCCCACGATGTTACGAACAGTATGTGTTTGTTTTTCTTCAAATAATGTATGTGATTAAAACAATTATTGTGAACACCTATGTTTCTTTACTAGTTATTCACGTGTTTGTATTAAAATGTGTATCCAATATAAATGTTATCGAATTGGTACTGGGATTATGAACTCTTCTTCCACGGATAAATATTGTGCTCCTAAAGTCGCGCAATATTAATGCGAGGAAGAACTCGTGCATATATCCCAATACAAATCTATTAACATATAATTAACTATGTAACATGTATCCATATCATAAACATGTATATGTATTTTATATTTCTGTGTAATGTAGTTTGCCCATTCTTGGAATGTGTTTTTGCTTGTTTAAATTGTTTTATATTTCATCGCCTATGCCTGTATAATAAACCATACTTTTGCTGCTTACTTACGAGTTTCTGTTTAATAACAAACCCTACCTAATAAGGAACGTATGAAGAGCATTGCTCCGACTGATATTCTGTATTAAGTTGTGTTATTCAGTCATTCAAATTTCATTATTGTAAAGGAGCACACGGCAGTCTTAAAGAACTATAACTTTATATAAGACTATTGGGATTGTATCAAAATCATATAGGTGGGGGTTTCGCTTGGTTTGCTACCAAATTCAAGCTTGTGAACATGGCCGTATATAAGGAGAGAAACTTATACCAGGACATCATTTTAATCCGTCGTTCGTTGAAGCTACATCGATATAAAAAAAACATGTCCATGCATTAAAACCAATCAATCTTCTACTAAAGTGTTTTAGGCCCACAACAAACCTAGTTGGTTTGACATGTTGGTATGTCCAATATACCCCATCAAGGACTTTGTATTAAAGTCGAAAACATTTAAACAAACCTATGCGACGAATACATTACATCCCTTCCCTCCCACACACACACAAACAAACCCACACACCCATGTAAACACGCACACACAGGCACGAACGCACACACGCACACACAAACAAACACACACATTTTTCCCAATTGAAAAAAGTATGTTTTTTCAAAGTTGGGGTGAACAAATTCCAAATCTAATAATTTAATTTTTATTTTATTTATTTAATATAGTGAAACAGAAAAATGGTGGAAATTTATTATTTTAGGTCATGAGTGTAAAGAAATAGGGAATGTATACATGGTACAAAGTATTTAAGCATACGCTATTGCTTTTGTTTAATAGTAAAAATTCCCAATTTAAGGTATAACAACACCAATTTTCCCAATTGAACGGTACCATTCCCAAAAGGATGAAAACAATTGCTGACTTCTTACATGTACCCATGCAAAGAGGTAAATCCCTCAGTATTCATGTTTATTTTGTCATGTTCATTACAGGTCTTAATTATCATTCTCCCTGTATTGTTTCAATTGTAACTTGACTGGTGGCAACAACAATGATCATAGCTCCAGCATTAAATGGGGTGTTAGCTGGGTGCGTGGTTCATTGGTAAACCATCAGACTTAAAATCAAACGGTTATGGGTTCGATCCTCGCCGTGGTCATGTTATTTATCCGTGAGAGCATTCAGAGCAAGATAATTAATCCACATTGCTTGGTCCTGGTTCTACCCAGGAAACCTACACATACTGTTTGAAAGAGCGTGTTGCAATGTCAGTAGATAGATAATAATTAACAACATAATTTGCAGGTCAAAAAGTCCATTAGAACTGCACTCTTTATCTCGGTGTACATTGATGGTGGACGTGCAATGTTAATTCCTGTTGATGCCATATAACATTTTTGTGTAACTGTTGGTTTGCCGCAAACCCGAATTTAAGTTTGGGATTATATATTCTAATAATAGTAATCTAGGCATATTCTAGCATAGGCGGTTTGCATTATGCCCTTTTTTGAGTATCCTCGCATGTAATCTGAGCCTTCTCAGACCCTAAAAGCTTATTTTTCTTTTTGTGTGTGTCTTTTTTGTGGCTTTTTAGGCGTACACAGCCAGATGAAATATCAAAATCGTAAAAGAGCTGGTAAGGTCAGAGAAGATTGGAATTACCCAGCATGAATGAGGACATATTGGAAGCTGCAAAGGAGTGTGATTCTAAGAACCGAGACATTAAGAAAAAAATCTCCATAATTATACAAAGTTTGTTGTGGTAAAATTGAATTCAAATTAGTTATACATTTCTTTTAATGGAAACATCGGGTGCAAATTTGACGGAAATAAATATATTACTGTACACACTAATACTTGACTCGAACAGTTGAACATAAACAGACAGTGTTTTTTCATGTTTTTAGATCATACAAATGCCACTGGTAACTATAAAATACCCTGTTACCAAATGATACAGCTTTTTTGTCTTTTAATAAAATAATTTAATATTTTTGATTTTGATCATGCGTAATTATTTATATAAATTGTTTTATATACAGTATTATTTCGGTGAACTATCAATTACTTCATCACATTCACAGAGTGTAATTCAAAACTAATTTCACTAACCGAAAAGGATTTTTTTTTTTATAACTGAACGACAAAGAGTGAGGCCTAAAAGAAAAATAGATGTGTTTCGAGTTGCCCGACCGCCCCTATTTCCTTTTCTTAAGGGGACGAGCCTAAAACGTTTAAAGGGACATACAACATTGCAGTCCATTCCGGTTGGATTATTATTTCATAGTCATTGCACGTAATTTTAAAAATATTCCAAGATGTTTTGGTATACTTACATATTCACATTCCCAAAATAAATGTTTAAATAAATGTTTAATGGTTTCTGGAGAATCTGTGCAAAAGCTACAGGAGTTATCATTTTTTATCTTCATTTTGTCAAAAGAATGTTTGTAGCAGTAATTCTGTGGTTTATTTTTTCCTGAAAACATTGTAATCTAGTATAGTTTGAACATTTGAAAGGTATTTTGAGTAAGTCATTCCAATCTCTGTCTTTATATATACCATATTGCTCCCAATATGGCTATAGATGTTGGATGTACATTTCATTTAATAAGTATATCATAAATGGGACGACAGCTTTTCTGTGCGCTTGTTATTAGGGACACTATTGTTGGGCAAATTGGATTTTCTAAATTGATAGCAAGATGAGGAGAATTTTGTTTCTGAAGGTAGCCTAGTATTGCTTCTGTCATACCTTCATATTTTAAAAAATGGGAATGTACATTAAACTTTTCGATAAATAGAGTAAAAGAGAGAAGAGAGAAGATTACCATTGTTATCCATTATATCATTTATAAATAAAATACCTTTATTATAGCATCATCTTTTTTTAAAAAAAAACACTTGATCTTCCAACCTTAATGTTATTATTGTACCATAACGGTTGTGTTAAGTACTCTTTCCATGACAATAGCTTTTTAACATCTAATAGGATGTTAAGACTTGTTTAAACATCCTTCCAGAAGGGATTACATATTTTTTGCAAGTTACTTTTTACATAGTCGTTACCGAAAAAATAGCATATTGGTGGTGCATGGGTACATATGTTTATGGATTTCCACACATTTTTTATTCCCAATCATTAGTCTTTTAATCCACGTTAATTTTAGAGAATATATGAATTGTTTAATATTGATCATTTTAAGTCTACCACAAACATAATCTTGAGTTACAAAATATCTTTTTATTTTGTCTGGGTGATTATTCCAGTGGACATTAAAACACATGTTTTGCAACAGTGTGACCTGGTCTTCATGTGGATTAAGTAATGATGACATTAAGTGATTTAACTTTGGTAAAGCTAAGCTTTTTATAACAGTGATTTTTACAAAGGTGAGTATTCTTTTTGACCAGAACAGTAGTAATAATTTATTGCAACCACACTCCTTAAACATGTTAAACGTAATTCCTAAGACCACACATGATCCAAATAAGGGTCTGTGTCTGTGCATAATTTTACATAGAACCTTTATTTTTCCCAAACCATATAACTCTGGTTTTATCAACATTAACATTAAGATCTGAAATATCTCCATAGAATTTTAAAACCATTAGAGCATGTTTAAGGTATTTTTCGGTGCCGTCGAATATAAGAGAGGTGTTTTCGACATATTGAGAAATTACATATTCAGTATCACCTACTTCAACTCATTGAATATCTTTATTTGTCCTGACCAGTAAAGCCAATATTTCGACACACAGAATAAAAATGTATGGGGAGAGTGGATCAGTTTTCTCAGTGTAATAGAACAAATCATAAATGGAACGTGTATTTTCACCTGTATATTTCCCCGTCAAAAAGCCAGGCTGATCATCATTTATAAGCAAGGATAGTACTTGTTTTAAAACCTGTGCAATGCATGCTGATGATAATTTATAAGTACAGTTTAATAAAGATATTGGTCTCCAGTTTTTTAAATAACGTCTATCTTTAATTGTCTTTGGTATATATGTTATAATGTCCTCCTTTTGAGTGGCTGATAATACACCTTTCAATAAACCATGGTTTACAGATCTCAAGAGGAAAATTCCTGTATCTATCCAGGAAAACTTATAAAATTCCATGGTATAACCACTCGAGCCGGGGTTCTTAAGATTGTTTGCCTTTTTGAAACAAAATAATAGTTCATGTAATTCTATTAGACCTTCTAATTTTTGTTGTTGCTCTCTAATTAGCTTGGGTATAGGAATATCTCTAAGCAGTTCATTTACATTTATATTTTACTCGTTTGTGTGAATACAAGGAGTGATAAAAGTTTCTGGTTTCTTTTAACATAGAATCTTTATTTTTTTAAAATATTTCCGTCATTTGAAATGAGGGAAGGTATACATTTACTTACGAAATTCCTGTTTTCTAAATTACAAAAATATTTCGTTATTTTCTCTCCTTCATCTAACCATTTAGCTTTTGACCTTATTTTAAGTCCATCCAGGTTTTTTTTGTCTCAATTCAAACAAACGTTTCCTTTTGCTTTCTAAGCTTATTAAATTAGTATCTAAATGATTTTCCAATATCTCTATTTCTTGTAATAGTTTTGCTTCAGTTTTATCTTCATGTTTTTTTAAGAAATGACGAGTAGGATATTGTTTTTCCTCTAATATCCATTAATAATGTTTCAAAAAAGAGTTGATCATCAATGTCCAATATTAAATCTTGACAAGGAATGTCTTTAATTTGTAAATTTATATTTAGATTCTGTGCTGCATATTGATTTTTTTGTATTTTCGATCACTTTTGTAATTTCATCTACATAAGTAGTTTCTTTCAGGAGCGAGTTGTTACATTTCCAGTAAGATCTCCCCTTTATAAACTTTCCAAATACAAATGATATAGTTATTATTGAATGATCGGTTCGATACCCAGGTAAAACGGGACTATCTTCATTGTCGGTAAATAAATGTTCAGATATTAAAAAGAAATCTCTAGTCTAGCCATTTCCTTTGTATTTGGATTCCATGTGAACTCTTTTTTATCAAAATTTAATTCTCTCCAGCAGTCAATCAAGCTACAGTTATCGATAATAGTTTTAACGCTTTCTCTTGCTTTTGGATTATTTATATTAACATAGTTATGAGTACCGACGTGAGGTTGTGAGATCAGATTAAAATCTCCTGCTAGAACAGTTTCATTTCCATATATACCGATATCTTGCTTATTGTCTATATAGAAATCTGGTGCATCTTTATTTGGACCTTAGATCTTTATTAAAGTCATCCTTTTTCCATTAATCGTAACATCTAAAATAAACTTGTTACCATCTGTATCCCCTTCTTGTTTATGTAATTTGTATTCAAAACTGTTATTCTAGATCATGTAGATTGACTATTAACATTATTAAAGAAGCATTCATATCCCCATTATGTACGTATATAATTTTTATCTTTATTTATAAATGTCTGTCCTGTAAGAAATATACTGAAAAGGATTTTTCTTTTAAAAAATGGAACATATCTTTACGTTCGTTTTTATCATCGAGGCCTTGGACATTCATGGACACAAATGTTACCTTTTCATACATAATTGAAGAAGGCTGTTCTGTGCTCAATGCTTGCTGTCTGTTCAGACTCAGCAATATATTCTGTGCAACACATGTGATAGAGAAAATAAAACACATAATCAGTCTGCAAAAATAATAAAACGTTGTTCCCTATGGCCTGGTCCCACTGAAGTGTCAGAAATAGCAATAAAATACGTGAGAAAATTAAACAAATGAAGTTAGACTATGCAGTTAGTATTTTAGTACCTTTATCGTCAAATTATCAAAAAGGTTTTTGCAAGGTTAGAGTAATACGATATGAAACTCAATACATAATAATACATATATATTTATGGTAAAACAATAGTTATGTTTAGAAAATACTCTTGTTTAAGACCTCTGTGGCATAATATCTGTATTTACTCGGGCTCTATGGGCAGCTGAAAAGACGTCGTCGTTGGACGATATAACACATGCAGTTTTTAAGTGATAACACTCAACTCGTCTTTGTAAACATTTTAGTAAACAATGTTTAATGAGAACTTTTAATTTCAACATTTATCTTGATTTAAGGATCTATTATTGTCCGGTCTATACTTAATTTCTTGCATAATTTACATTATTATAAAGATTCTTATATTAAACATATAGGCGCTGAGCCAGGAGGCAACTTTTAACTCAGAGGACAAAGTCTGCCTTCTCTTTTTGAAAATAACAATTTATGTAGATATCATTTGTCTAGAACTACTTCTACAGGTAACTTATATATTTTTTCGGAACAGTTTTTTTGGACAATTCTCGCCGGGCGCAGCCCGGCGTCGAAGTTGTCCACTAGTAATCGCTTTTTCGGTTATGGCGCCGATTACCGTAAAAAGTCAAAAAAATCCACAAAGTAAACTTTTACGAAAGTCGTGAAAACAATACGGACGAGCAAAGCTGGACAAACGAGCCACAGAGCTTCGAAATTAAACAACACACATTTATATTATCACTAAGCTTCACGCAGCGAAGCCCCACATTATTCATATTAACGACATTATGTCGACCGCGTTCTTCATGTCCGGAGTTTGCATCGTCCGGCCTGCTCCATATTTTTCAGAACGGCGTATGTTACGCGGATTCAGACTTGCATCAATAAGCGTATGCATGTAAATTTCTTACTTTTTTCTTGTGAGAAGCAGCATTAGACGTCAAGACTTGAGTTGGTGTAACTGGTGCATCAGCGACTGGCGTTAAACATGACGTCATGCGATATGTTAAACATGACGTCATGCGATATTGTAAACATGACGTCAACGGTCATGTGCGTGAACATGTGCTAATTGCTTTTGGTTTACAATGTTGCCAGTCTGGCAATGGGGAAGGGGATGTGGGTATTTTCAGATACACATTTGCGACAGTTTACTTACCTAATTAATGCATTCTAAAAAGAATAAAAAAGTCCGGAGGATCATGCCTCCACGCCCCAACCATAGGCCTGTGCTGTCATTTGGGCCTAGATATATAACTGTACATGTAGTCTGGAGTAAACTTATGTACTTCATGATAAATTTATAATTACAAAGTATTGAGCTTCGCCCGAAGCAAAAACCCGAACATTAAATAAAACAATAGTATTTTGGTAAGCTTCGCGAAGCGAAGCCCACAGGCCATGATTCGTCCTGTTCTTCAATTTCGTAGCTCACGTTAGTTGACATTTTCAAATCGCACGAAGCGAGACCCCGAACATTAAACAAATTCATAGATCACATACTGAAATAAGCTTCGAGAAGCGGAGCCCCAAATCGCTTAAAAATTCATATGTTATAACAATTTTATGACTGTGGTAAACATGGTGAAGTGGTGCTGTAAACGCCAAAATAATGCCGAGCGCAGCGAGGTGTATACAAGAGGTGTGTATCTCACAAAAGGTTTAATTATTTACAGCTGTAGTCCCCGTCATCCAAACACACACAAGATGATTTCGAGCGCAAACGAGCGTCTGGTCTCAATTTCATTAATATGTTTAAAGGTATATTTTAAATACCGCTTCATAATGTATAAAGGAGATGGCGTGGCCCTATAGACAACCGCTGAACTTGAAATCCGCTAAACCCGGGGTAAAGCCTCACCATCGCCACTGAGTTTCTTCTGTGTGTTCTTCAGCAAGACGCTTTTCATTAGCCTCGTCCGTCGGATGGGGACGGAAATTGGGAGGTTTCGTATATTGGAGTATATTTCCTCCAAGCACGTTAGTTTAAAAAACTAAATATAATTTATTCGTTATAGTATGTCAGGTTCCAGATTCCTGTGTGTGATCTCTTCTCTCGAATAATGTGTTGATGAGTCATTAAACAACATTTAATTCATACCTTACAGATTGAATTGGCATATCCCCAAATAACAAGGGCGAACCAGAGGCTA
The DNA here is from genome assembly GCA_037043455.1 of Cyrtodaria siliqua. Lineage (NCBI taxonomy): Eukaryota > Metazoa > Mollusca > Bivalvia > Adapedonta > Hiatellidae > Cyrtodaria > Cyrtodaria siliqua. The sequence continues at coordinate 86,972 of JAWPHD010007048.1, read as the reverse complement.
TTATCCCACCCAAAACCATCACACACCTAAAATTCGACAAGCAATGTTAGCCTATGCTTTCAGATTTTAAGGGCCTCGCATGGGGTCATTATCATAGGATTTAGCAATTAAATGTTTTCAGAATGCACTAGAATTCACATTATGTCATGTAGAAAACAAAGAAACTTCGGTAAGAGTAAGAGTATGGACCTATATACGTATCATTCCCCTCTCTCAGGGGCGACTCTAAATAATCTATAATGTTTTGATGAGCCGTTAATGGCATTCATATTAAATTCTCTGATAATGATAGGCATATTGAATATGATCACTCAAAAATAAATTATTAAAACATGAAATTAAAAAACAACACTTTAATTTGTAATTGAAACAACAGGCCTAGATATATCATATATTTAAATACAAATTGACGACATATATAAATCATTCATCAAGTTTTATTAAATCAATATAAATAATTGTGAGTTTCCCACTTTGCTGTACTGTCCTTCTCCCCTAGCTTGACCCCTGAAATATTATTATTATGTTCAGAATTGTCCAACATTTTTTCCAGCAGCTGTGCTGCAATTTCTTGTTTACATTAATAGGTTAACATTGTAGGGCTTTCATCTATTTTTAGATGTTCATTTGTGCGTGTTATGTTTCTATGAATAATTATTGAGTACATTAAAAAGATGCAAATCATTTTAATTACACGAACAGTAAATACGCTTTGATTATCACTGACGTCTGCTTAAAATCATTACAATTATGCTTAAAATTAGGTTCATTACCCCACCCATTATTGACATATTGTTTATGCATTTAGTTTTGTCAATAAGCTTTGCATTATATCTGTACACTTGTGAAAAAAGTAATTTATAACCTTTCTACGATGATTTAAATACTATTATGATTTGTAGCATGGTCGCTGACATTTCCTTTGAAGAATGCAGAGCATTAAAGCGTTTAATTTAGGGTAACTAAAGGGGCGTGGCTATACCGTACTACAGCTACCAGATATTGGAATTTAGAGTACGGTCACTATGACGTCACACTGTTACTAAAGAAATATAAAAAGATTGGACAGGGAAGTAGCCCATCTCGGTGTTTAAATAAGCCAACTCGCTGAGACCGGACATTGCATAATTCTGTTCAATAAGCCTGATGAGTAGATATAGACTCAAAGTGACTGAAAAGTCAATATTTTTTATAATTTTCTGATATTTAGATTATTAGATTTGTATTCTGATATATGCACATGTTCTTTCGCTTAATACTATTGCGCGACTTTAGGAGCGTAATATTTATGCGCGAAAAAACGAGTGCATATATCCAAGTACAAATCTAATAACCTTTTTATTACATACGCATTTTTAAAATAGAACAAAAGAAATTAGGGTTCTAACATTGAATTTTCACCAAAAACATTAATTTGAAACAAACATACGGTCGTTAAATCGTGGGAATTTGCACAATGAAATCAACATTATTTACATCACGTGATATACTTTCTTTGACATGAACAGAGAATCGCATCAATCACGAACGAGTATACATTACACACCCAATATGACTTTCCCACACGTCAATATGAGCGAATATATTGATATGTATATTGATATGTACGCCATTATCCCGTCTTCAGCGCCCAAATAGACAAGACAGTGTAAACACAACTACATCCCATGAAAGAGAATTCTCTGACAATAAAGTCCACATCCAGAGAAACTAACAAAAGAAACACTAAGCTATTGTTGTAAAGCTATATAAACTTTAAAGTAAGAAACATCCCAGGATGTATCTAGAATTGTACAAAACAATCACAGTAGTTACAGCCAAAGCGGAAACCAATCTAAGGAATGATCAGAAAACCCGAGGGATGAAAGCTCATGCACTTACCTCCCTTGGGGTTTATTAAAACAGTTTTTTTCCAACGTAAAGTCATATCATGTTCTAATTGATTAATCATCAAAAAATGCATACCTGAAAACCAAGTTACTGTTAATTCAAGAGTTTTATTATATGTACCTTACTGCAGCCATACGCCGGATATGGTGAAGGAGACAGCAAAGAGATACAAGGATTTACAGTTAAGGACATTGTCGATTTAGCCGAGGTAAGTTCTATTAAACAAAGTAAACTAAGAATACGATTAGCTCAATATCTGTTGGTTGTTTTGATATGTGATATGGAAAAACAGTTACCTTTTTATTTTTTCCTGTTGTGATATATCCATAAACGTTGATAGCAAGGTTGTTTTGTTTTTCTACTTTGGAAATTTGAGAAATTGGAGTGGGAAAGTCAATACCATCCATATTCAACTTACCCATGTGTTTCTTATAACTAGACATCCTATTGGGATTATTTTTATCAGGCCACAAAGCAGACACCAATGACACGGGCAAGCACTTATCATCTTCATTCTTTACATTGATTATTGCTTTCTTGTCAGCTAATGCTTTAGGTAGAGGAATATATGAAGAACCTTTTAATGGTTCATACTTTGCAATATTCAAATAAAACTTAACACAGTAATCAATCTCCAATCCTGATGCTGTGTTTGTAAATCTGTCAAGGCTCTCTTGTATATATGCAGATGATTCATCGTAAAACTCATTTATTTTTACAGAGTTTAAGATTGCATTTTGTTGTGTAATACTGCTGTGGTGTATTTTTTGGTAGCACCATCATCTTTGAATAGATTTACAGTGAGACCTAATTGAAACTTTATTCCATTCGTCTCTGTCAGCTCTTTGCTTATTTGTTTTGTGATAATGGATTTTTTATCACGAAATAGTTTTTGAGGGTCTTTGTATTTCTCCGCAGATATTTCGTATGCTTTGAAATAGCCACACATTGGGTTGTCAACCAGTTTTAATTTTCTATCTTGAAAAACTTGTTTTAGTTCATTTATAACATTTTCTTGTAATTTGGCATATTTCTGCTTTTGTTCATTTATAACATTTTCTTGTAATTTATCATATTTCTGCTTTTCTCGTTTACATTGTTTTTTAGCACGTCGTCTTTTGAGTAAATTTTCTAATGTTTGAGATTTAACCTGTTTTGGAGTTTCCTTTGGAACTTCTTTAAGAGCATCTAGCCCCTTTCTACGCTGATCATTATTAATTACTCCTTCCCGGTGTAATTGTAAAATGTAGTGAACGTCTTCGGTACTCATTTTTATAATATATGTCATATTATTTTTTTTTTCTTAATATAAAAAAATATTTATTATAACAAGAAAAAGAAAATGGAAAACACTAAGAAAATTGAAAACATTTGCCAATTTCTCAAATTTGGAGATCACGAACCTTGTAAAAATAAAACAACGAAAGATTCAAACTATTGCACTTTACATAAATTCAGATTAAAGCAAAGTAAAGTTTTACCGTGTCTAAAATGTGGAAAATATCAAATTTGTGTTGGTTGTGGTGCTCATATAGTTAGATTAAGTCATAGATACTGGGAAGTAGTAAAGCCATATAGAGATTTAATGCGAAAAAATCAAACTATATGATTTTCTAGTAAAAACTCATAGTTTATTATATTCGTGTTTATTCGTTAATTTGGGTGTACTTTTGATAACAAATCAACAAATTTGTAATTTTGATAACTATAAAAAAAAATAAACTTGCAATCTTCATTACCCCTATTTTAAAATATATATGTATTTTGAATTTTCATATTTGAGGTTTTTTATTTCTTGTACATACTTGTTTTTCAGATTTAAAAAAATCAAACTTGAGTAAGTAGGTACCATTTCATATTTCGAAGAGGCTAAAAAAAAAAATACAGTAGAACCCCCAAAATACATATATATCATCTACATAAGTAGTTTCTTTGAGGAGCGAGTTGTTACATTTCCAGTAAGATCTCCCCTTTATAAACTTTCCAAATACAAATGATATAGTTATTATTGAATGATCGGTTCGATACCCAGGTAAAATGGTACTATCTTCATTGTCGGTAAATAAATGTTCAGATATTAAAAAGAAATCTCTAGTCTAGCCATTTTCTTTCTATTTGGACTCCATGTGAACTCTTTTTTATCAAAATTTAATTCTCTCCAGCAGTCAATCAAGCTACAGTTATCGATAATGGTTTGAACGCTTTCTCTTGCTTTTGGATTATTTATATTAACATAGTTTCGACGTGAGGTTGTGAGATCAGATTAAAATCTCCTGCTAGAACAGTTTCATTACCATATCTATCGATATCTTGCTTAATGTCTATATAGAAATCTGGTGCATCTGTATCCCCTTCTTGTTTATGTAATTTGTATTCAAAACTGTTATTCTAGATCATGTAGATTGACTATTAACATTATTAAAGAAGCATTCATATCCCCATTATGTACGTATATAATTTTTATCTTTATTTATAAATGTCTGTCCTGTAAGAAATATACTGAAAAGGATTTTTCTTTTAAAAAATGGAACATATCTTTACGTTCGTTTTTAACATCGAGGCCTTGGACATTCATGGACACAAATGTTATCTTTTCATACATAATTTAAAAAGGCTGTTCTGTGCTTAATGCTTGCTGTCTGTTCAGACTCAGCAAAATATTATGTGCAACACATGTGATAGAGAAAATAAAACACATAATCAGTCTGAAAAAATAACAAAACGTTGTTCCCTATGGCCTGGTCCCACTGAAGTGTCAGAAAAAGCAATAAAATACGTGAACAAAAATAAACAAATGAAGTTAGACTATGCAGTTAGTATTTTAGTATCTTTATCGTCAAATTATCAAAAAGGTTGCTAGTGTGTCAACCACTTAATCACTAGGTGACTCATGTATGTGTTTTTGCAAGGTTGGAGTAATGCGATATGAAACTCAATACATAATAATACATATATATTTATGGTAAAACAATAGTTATGTTTAGAAAATACCCTTGTTTAAGACCTCTGTGGCATAATATCTGTATTTACCCGGGCTCTATGGGCAGCTGAAAAGACGTCGTCGTTGGACGATATAACACATGCAGTTTTTAAGTGATAACACTCAACTCGTCTTTGTGAACATTTTAGTAAACAATGTTTAAGGAGAACTTCTAATTTAACATTTATCTTGATTTAAGGATCTATTATTGTCCGGTCTATACTTAATTTCTTGAATAATTTAAATTATTATAAAGATTCTTATATTAAACATATAGGCGCTGAGCCAGGAGGCAACTTTTAACTCAGAGGACAAAGTCTGCCTTCTCTGTTTGAAAATAACAATTTATGTAGATATCATTTGTCTAGAACTACTTCTACAGGTAACTTATATATTTTTTCGGAACAGTTTTTTTACATTAATAGGTTAACATTGTAGGGCTTTCATCTATTTTTAGATGTTCATTTGTGCGTGTTATGTTTGTATGAATAATTATTGAGTACATTAAAAAGATGCAAATCATTTTAATTACACGAACAGTAAATACGCTTTGATTATCACTGACGTCTGCTTAAAATCATTACAATTATGCTTAAAATTAAGTTCATTACCCCACCCATTATTGACATATTGTTTATGCATTTAGTTTTGTCAATAAGCTTTGCATTATATCTGTACACTTGTGAAAAAAGTAATTTATAACCTTTCTACGATAATTTAAATACTATTATGATTTGTAGCATGGTCGCTGACATTTCCTTTGATGAATGCAGAGCATTAAAGCGTTTAATTTAGGGTAACTAAAGGGGCGTGGCTATACCGTACTACAGCTACCAGATATTGGAATTTAGAGTACGGTCACTATGCCGTCACACTGTTACTAAAGAAATATAAAAAGATCGGACAGGGAAGTAGCCCATCTCGGTGTTTAAATAAGCCAACTCGCTGAGACCGGACATTGCATAATTCTGTTCAATAAGCCTGATGAGTAGATATAGACTCAAAGTGACTGAAAAGTCAATATTTTTTATAATTTTCTGATATTTAGATTATTAGATTTGTATTCTGATATATGCACATGTTCTTTCGCTTAATACTATTGCGCGACTTTAGGAGCGTAATATTTATGCGCGAAAAAACGAGTGCATATATCCTAGTACAAATCTAATAACCTTTTTATTACATACGCATTTTTAAAATAGAACAAAAGAAATTAGGTTCTAACATTGAATTTTCACCAAAAACATTAATTTGAAACAAACATACGGTCGTTAAATCGTGGGAATTTGCACAATGAAATCAACATTATTTACATCACGTGATATACTTTCTTTGACATGAACAGAGAATCGCATCAATCACGAACGAGTATACATTACACACCCAATATGACTTTCCCACACGTCAATATGAGCGTATATATTGATATGTATATTGATATGTACGCCATTATCCCGTCTTCAGCGCCCAAATAGACAAGACAGTGTAAACACAACTACATCCCATGAAAGAGAATTCTCTGACAATAAAGTCCACATCCAGAGAAACTAACAAAAAAAACACTAAGATATTGTTGTAAAGCTATATAAAATTTAAAGTAAGAAACATCCCAGGATGTATCTAGACGTGTACAAAACAATCACAGTAGTTGCAGCCAAAGAGGAAACCAATCTATGGAATGATCAGAAAACCCGAGGGATGAAAGCTCATGCACTTACCTCCCTTGGTCGGGGTTTATTAAAACAGTTTTTTTCCAACGTAAAGTCATATCATGTTCTAATTGATTAATCATGAAAAAATGCATACCTGAATATGTACCTTACTGCAGCCATACGCCGGATATGGTGGAGGAGACAGCAAAGAGATACAAGGATTTACAGTTAAGGACATTGTCGATTTAGCCGGGGTAAGTTCTATTAAACAAAGTAAACTAAAAATACGATTAGCTTCCGAACAGTATAACAAAAGGATGTTAAGTTCAAAAGGAAACAAGACCGTTCTGATATACCACAAAACAAATCAGTGGGAAATAAGGCTAACTGATAAGCTTTAATCGCTTTAAGGTGTACACGACCTAGATTTTCAGGGTTTTAGAAAGTGCCGACAATACTAGAATCCTACTTGGTTAACCAATCATCGCACAAAAAGGTGAAGCGTAGTGACTGCATGTTGTGGGGTCAATCACTAAAAATGTAGTGCATATCAATACTAAACAGTTGTATCTCTTTCTGATGAATTGCCTGCGTAATGTTCAAAATCGGTCAGGAAACCAGTCAGACTCCTATATCTTCCGACGTTTATTGATCACAGCTCAATAAAATAAAGACTATGATGTCCACAGTTGCAAAACTGGCTTTAGGGTTGTGTTGTACGTCTTCAATAGCTTTTCACTCTGAGCGACAAATTTGCGAAAGATCGACACAAATTGTCAAGAAGAAAGAAAGATACAAATATCGGACAGGGAAAGCAGCATTCAAGGGCGACAGTCAACCACAAAACACAAATACAAACACGCAAACAGACAAACGAGAAGGCAAAAGAAATAAAAAAAATGCAAACGACGTCCCAAACACAAAAAAAGTTGACAATAGGGCTATCGCCTTGGACAGTCAGTGGCAATAAAGGCCACTGGGGGTTAAAACCGGTTCTAGGGTGCACCAAACCTCACACTTACCCTACTGTCATTCCATTAAAACAGGACAGTGTAAATAAAGAAATCCCCGCCATGATCTAATCTCTAACCAACAAGGCAGCATCAATAGGGAATAAAAGTAAAACACAAATATGCTCATGTAAATATAATACAAAACAACAATAGCCTAGAAAGCCACAATGAAGGTACTGTCACAGGATGACCTTAGTGGTTGGGCTAACTCAGGAAAGAATCAATGACGGTGAATGCATTTACATATGTTTAATGCAACTTTTAAAATATGTTTAATATATATACAATTATCTAAAAAAACAAGCGAATACACAAATGAACTATGAAAAGAATGTTCTCATGAACGTTTAAGACGTTCTTAGTATTGTTATAAATACTGAATGTCTAAGACACTAAAGTGTTGCTAAAGCTATAACAATGTTGATCTAGCGCGATAACTGTGATGCGCGAGAGCTCGTGAAAATGATGATGCGCGAATTCAATGGATGATTGTCATCAAATGCCTTCTGTAAGGGTTGATGACGCGATGCAATGATAGTTAATCTCCACTGAGATTGTGAGGGATATTCCTCCAGTGAGGACTGGTAACGGGCCCACCTTGTGTCCCGGGGGTTGTCGTTAGTAAAACCTGGCTGCGCAGGTACGGGGACCGTCTCCACCGCTCGTAAACGTTAATCGTGGAAGCTTAGCTCCACTCCTGGATATCCAAACCTAGATGGCTTACTCCAACCCTGGATGGCTTATATCCTGGATGGCTTAGGCACATGTTGCCTATGAATTTTGCCGTCCAATCTCTGTTCCAACAAAGTACTATCGATCATCCCGGCGAGAGCTAGAAGACAATGGGTTTTATAGCAAACATTACGCCCAAATCATTATTTCCCCCGTTTAGTCCGTGACAAACGTGGCTAAATCTGCAGTATTGAATCTACACGAGAGGCCTCTTATACAATTTTGCCGTTGAAGGAAAATATACCTATACGTTTACATGCATTAGCACAAAACTAAACTTATGACACGGCCTCTCTGGCGGCCTCTTAAAATGTGCACGCTTTTACGTGTTACATGAATAGATCATGAATATTGTGAAATTGTTTCAACTCGAACAATAGATTTGGGTGTAACCGATAACTTACAAGAGCTATGTACGACCAGTACGCTCTACCAGTGACATTTTGTGACAACATCTCCCCACTTAAAGAAAGTGCTACACTTTTAAAATTCAACAACATGATAATTAATATTTACACGTTAAGAAACTATTAATTCTTCTGAGCACATGAGCGACAAAACGTACAAGCTGATCGCTCAATCACTTGAGTATGTTAACTTTTACTACTGAGGGATGCAACCTTCAGCCAGTACAACGACCGTCTTCCGGAAAACATCCACTGCAGTTATAACCTAACTATAATATGTAATTACAATTTCAACACTATTCTCCAATTGTACACTACCCTGTCGTAACATATACTACTATTGTACAATACACTGCAATACACTATTGTATTAAACCTGTCATTATGTGCGGCGACTTAAATATTCTGCGCCAATATTGTCCTTTCCACGGTCTATTACACCGACTCTACTGTTGCTAATAACACTACTTCCTGCCACTACCAGAACTCCAACTTTCCACATTGTTTCCATCGCATTACCAGTATACTGTTTGCGAAATGGAGTAGGGTCTCTCGTTTCCCTAATCGGCTTTGCTAACTTGTGCCTAAAGCTACACTGCACTACATCTGTTGGTCTCGACTTCTCGGACCGAACAGTACTACACTCAGAGTCTAAACGACTTACCTCTCGTTTCTCTGCTACACTAAGCATGCCCGATATGTCTACATCGGCTGCTGTCTGCTTACCTCCACTAGTGAGAAAATACATGGGACTAGTGTCCTCACTACTGTCTTCCTCACTATCCTCAATAACTGCAACATTAACTACGGTTAACACCCCTTGTTGCCCATTATCGGTTCTACTGATATACTCTTTCAGCATATTCGCATGAAAGGTCTTTAACTTTCCGTTTATCTCGATACGGTAATCCATAGTGTTCACTATCCCTCTAACGTAAAACGGACCATTCCATTGTAATAACAAACTGTTATTGTCGGTCGGGAGTAACAGTAACACCTGGTCATCTATCTTAAACTTCCTAGCTCTAGCTTTCTGGTCATAGTACCGTTTGTACTTGGTACTTGCCTTAACTAACTGACTTTGAGCTATCTTACAAGTCTCCTCTAGTTTCTCCTTCAGATCTAAAACATACTGATATGTAGTCTTAACCTCATCACTATCTACTTCACCTGCTCACATCTCTCTAAGAATCCTCATGGGACCTCTAACTGACCTACCGTACAATAACTCAAACGGAGAAAATCCTAAACTCTCTTGTGGAACCTCTCTAAATGCAAACAATAAAGCATTGAGATACTTGTCCCAATCTTTGGGTCTCTCGGTACACATACGCCGTAACATTTGCTTTAACGTCCCGTTAAATCGTTAGACTAACCCGTTACACATAGGGTGATATGGTGTTGTCATGATTTGACGCAAAGACAATAACCTGCTTACTTCAGCCATAAGTTCTGACGTAAACTGTGACCCACAATCAGTCAGCATTTCCTCTGGTACACCTAGCCTACTGAACATATCAACTAATGCCTCAGCTACTCTCTCAGTTTCAATTGAGGGCAATGCTACTGCCTCCGGATACCTAGTTGCATAGTCTACCATGGTTAAAATGTACCTATTTTTCCTATCCGACACTGGAAAAATTGGTCCAACTATGTCTACGGCTACCCGCTTAAATGGTGTATCTATCAGTGGCATCTGACCTAAATGTTCTTTGGTCACTCGACCTTTTGGTACTGTTCTTTGGCATCTCCACTAACGCCTGGCCAATAAAATTCTGCCAATACTCTATCTGACGTTTTCTTTACGCCTAAATGACCTCCCATAATCGACTCATGAGCTACCTTAAGCACTGTCGTTCTATACTGGGTAGGTACCACTAATTTGTGAAACTGTCTACTACCACTATCTTCAAATTCTCGGTACAATAACCTATTATTATGTACAAACTTACAACTATCGGACCCTTTACACTTCTTCACTACACCATCCTTGGCCTTCACCTTACAAGGACCTAATGACTCGTCTTGAGTTTGTGCTTCTATAAACTCCGCTTTAGATATGTCACCTACGGCTGCAGGAACCTTTATTTTCTATAAACCTGAGCTTGCTTCTGAACTTGCGCTCTAGTCTCTACTGCATTACTTATGCTACTTCTAAAATCGGACATTACCGGAAGTGCTGAACCTTTGATGTTCCCTATCGTTAAATCATACATCGTGTCATCCATACATAGTGCCTCTGTAGTCCCTTTAAAGAAAGGTGTTTCTACATCTATTCTCGCTATTGGCACGTGCTCTACCGACTTGTTTAACAACATACACGGTGACTGTTTACCTACCAACTGGTCATCCGTAACTAAACTACGCCTAACTACCACACCTGTACAACATGTATCCCTCATTACAATTACGTCCGTGCCATTCACTCTACCATCTGCCGTTGGAAGATTTGCATACGGAAAGAGACATGTTCCGATCTTCGCCATTACACCATCCGCTTTAACACAACAGCTACTACTCTCGGTTTTAATAACCGGACTATTACTACCTCTGCCTCTACCTCTACCTCGGTTTTGACCACCTCTACCACTACCGAAATTCCATGGGTTGTTAAAACCTTGGTTCGGAATACCTACATTGTTGTCCACTCTACTATTGTCACTAAAATTGTCTACGACAGCGGACACTTTCACCGCTTTCCTACACTCATGTGAAGTATGATTCCCATTACAGTGACGACAACGAATAAAAGGTCTACCTATGTTACCACTATTGCTACCTCCTCTAGCACCCATCGAACTACCTCCACCTCTATAGTTTCCACTCTGGCCTTTCTGTTTATGATCGTCCCCTTGCCTATCTCTAAAAGTTCCGTCTTTCGACACTACATTATGAGCTCCACCTCTAGCCTCGGCAAACTGATCTGCTTGAGTTGCCATTTCATCTACACTAGTTAGTTTTCTTTCTTTAAGAAATAAGAAGATCTCTACTACAAACATTGAATAGCTGGTCCCGCAACAAGAAATCTATGAGGCCCTGATAACTCTGCGCTACCTTCCCTAACTCTAACCACCTATCCAAGTAATTTCTAGACCTACTAATAAACTGAATAAATGACTCGCCTTTCTCAGGCAAGCAAGCTCTAAACCGCTTTCTAAAACCTTCTTCAGTTAGCTCAAATATCTTTAAAAGAGCATCCTTTAACTTGTCATAGTCAAGAGCATCTACACTAGGTAATCTAGAAAATAAATCCAAGGCCTTGCCTCTCAATAACGCACTTAAATGAACTGCCCACTTATCTGTGGTCCATTCCTGTAACTCAGCATAACGCTCGAACCGTAACAAGTAACTGTCCATGTTATCTTTGTCAGCATCAAAGTATGGTAACTTCGAACCTTTTAACTTCCCAGAATAACTATCTTTCCCTACAGTTCCACTGTCCTTACTATGTGTCTTAGCTGCTTCCAACTCTAAAGCTAACGTATGATCAAACTCTCTTAGCCTTAGCTAGTCTACCATCTGTTTCGAACCTCTCATGTTCTAACTCTTGCTTCTCCCTAACTATTCTACTTCTAATTCTACCTTCTCTTTATCATCATCTCGCTTCTCTTTAGCTAATCTACCTTCTAATTCTAACTTCTCTGTGGCTAGTCTACTTTCTAATTATACCTTCTCTGTGGCTAGTCTACTTTCTTCATCTCGCTTCTCTTTAGCTAACCTACTTTCGAATTCTAGCTTCTCTTTAGCTAATCTACTTTCTACTTCTAACCTATCTTTCTCAGTTTCTAGCTTCTCTTTAGCTATTCTACTTTCTTCATCTCTTTCCTGCTTTGCTAATTCTCTTTCCTTAAGTCTAAATTCCCTTTCCCTAGCCTGTTCGTCTTTAACAAAGGTTCTAAGCTCCTCTCCAGCATAACCTAACTCCTTACCCATTTCCGTAGGTTCCTTTATAGACGTCATGTCTATGGACATTGTGGACTACTAACTACAATAATTACAATACACACGTCACTAATAATTCTACTCACCTAACTACTAATGGTAAGTCACTGTGTCCTCAGTAAATACCTGGGCATCATCATAGGACAAGTTACATACACATTTGTACTAGCGCTACCTACTAAAGGTTATGTATAGATAGTATCTAGCTTCCACAAAACATATACACTACATAAAATATCTTAATTTGATATTAGACATAAACCTTAAACAATCATTGAAATGTGTATAACATGTAGTACTACATGTATATTTACTTCTCCCATCAATATAAGTATACTCGAGTGTCACAACATGAGTAGAACGTCTTGTTCGCCAACCTAATTGGATACTATTGGTATATCAGTGGAGGTAAAACAAACACCCAAATTATTGAGCAAAAAGTGCCTCAGACCCACTCGTGTAGACCACTGCGACGTCGCGCCAAGGAAAGAACGGACGAAACAACAGTTTGGACTCACCCTACCCTTGTCGTGTCTTGACTTCCAAGCTGTGGCCGTGATCGTCGACAGTCGCCTTGATGGATCAGGGTGGTACACAATTCTAAAATAATAAGTAGAGATTTAGTATATCATAATAAAGATCACTTATTGATTCTTTCCCTACGTAGTCGCCCAAAATCCCACTTCTGACACCAGTTGTCACAGGATGACCTTAGTGGTTGGGCTAACTCAGGAAAGAATCAATGACGGTGAATGCATTTACATAAGTTTAATGCAACTTTTAAAATATGTTTAATATATATACAATTATCTAAAAAAAACAAGCGAATACACAAATGAACTAGGAAAAGAATGTTCTCATGAACGTTTAAGACGTTCTTAGTATTGTTATAAATACTGAATGTCTAAGACACTAAAGTGTTGTTAAAGCTATAACAATGTTGATCTAGCGCGATAACTGTGATGCGCGAGAGCTCATGAAGATGATATTGCGCGATTTCAATGGATGATTGTCATCAAATGCCTTCTGTAAGGGTTGATGACGCGATGCAATGATAGTTAATCTCCACTGAGATTGTGAGGGATATTCCTCCAGTGAGGACTGGTAACGGGCCCACCTTGTGTCCCGGGGGTTGTCGTTAGTAAAACCTGGCTGCGCAGGTACGGGGACTGTCTCCACCGCTCGTAAACGTTAATCGTGGAAGCTTAGCTCCACTCCTGGATATCCAAACCTAGATGGCTTACTCCAACCCTGGATGGCTTATATCCTGGATGGCTTAGGCACATGTTGCCTATGAATTTTGCCGTCCAATCTCTGTTCCAACAAAGTACTATCGATCATCCCGGCGAGAGCTAGAAGACAATGGGTTTTATAGCAAACATTACGCCCAAATCATTATTTCCCCCGTTCAGTCCGTGACAAACGTGGCTAAATCTGCAGTATTGAATCTACACGAGAAGCCCCTTATACAATTTTGCCGTTTAAGGAAAATATACCTATACGTTTACATGCATTAGCACAAAACTAAACTTATGACACGGCCTCTCTGGCGGCCACTTAAAATGTGCACGCTTTTACGAGTTACATGAATAGATCATGAATATTGTGAAATTGTTTCAACTCGAACAATAGATTTGGGTGTAACCGATAACTTACAAGAGCTATGTACGACCAGTACGCTCTACCCGTGACATTTTGTGACAGGTACTCAATGACTTGGCAGAAGCCAGAGCAACAAGAGAATAAACCATTAAGGGCACGACAAGAAAGTTCATAAGGTCATCAAGAAAGTTGTGATGACAAAAAATACTTGTAATTGCTTGATTTCGATCATTGAAGCCATTTACATCGTTACACGCTTTAGCAATAGGAATGAGCTAGAAAACCACAATATGGCGCGTGATATTCCTTACATTTATACACATCCGTTCTTCTGTTTTATTTGCGAAGCATGATAACTGGTTACTGTAAGAAGCAGAGAAGAACCTACTAATAAAAGCATGCATTGATGCTTCTTAAACATGTTAAAGGAAGTACACCAGGAAAAGTATTATTCTTACAATTGTTCAAATACATTATGTATGTAATTAATTGATAAAAATAAACTCAATGAGCCATAAAATGTCAAAAGAAATTACGCTGAACATATAAAATAAACGTCCCAAAAAGGTATTTCCTAACTATGGTGACGCGCCAGGGATAACTATTTCAAACTTGGCGGTAAAATAAATAGCAATGTATTGCAAAGCCAGCGTCATTGGGTAGATATCGCTGATTAGCTCCGCCGCGTGACAGCTAGTTATAACTTGGACGTTTCTCTATGAACTTTAAAGACCTGTTGTATGTAATAATGTTCCATCTATATCTATGAACTAGTTCACGAACTAAATTGGTAATTTCATACTTAATTATGTTTTACACAAAGTATGCCCCAAAGCCTGATGTACTCCCTTTAGTCAGTATTAGGATGCTTTGGACATCAATGTAAATTTAGTTTGCTCTTTTTAATTATCATATATTTATCAGGAATACATCAGACAGTTCGAAACTCTTTCACAATCTATTGCGGATGATGTGGCTGTACAGGAAACAATACTCACAAAGATTAAAGATGAAAGTGGGAACCCAAACCTTAGACCATTAACCACAGGTAAAACTCTATGTATTTATAATATTCGTAAATAGTGTACAGCATATAAACTCATGGCATTTAATGACAGAGTCTGCTATCTTGTTTGCGTTTGTTTCAATATTTATTCACATTCACACAAGTGTTTGTTTAGTGCAGTGTGGTTGCCGTAATATTTGCCCCTACTACAAATCAGTAGTTTTATTACCTATTGGTACTTTGGGATCATCAAGCCCAATCGTTGTGACTTTAAAGTAGAATATCGCTTAAGCCGATGCTAGGAGGTGTGGGACGTGTTGCACTCGACATTACGTCTCGTGCACCGACCCAATAAAGTATAGTCTACTTGAATGTATCTCTTGTTCGTGTTTGTTGCTTCCAAGGGATCCCCTTTTCAGCATTTACTGATATCGATATTAAATATAAATCTGAAGAATACATATTATCATTGTGTATGTCGAACTGTGTACCGGGCGCTTTTATAATAGTTTACATTTAAATAAAAGTACGTACATGCCATAAAAAGCAAAGAAGATAATTTGAAAAATTGTAAAAGGATTTAAATATTATTTTGGGGCTGGTTAAAGCGTGTTTTATATTGAATCATATATACTGTCAGATCTGTCAATAAACAGAATTGATGAAACTTTAACTGAAGCATCTTCTAAAGATTTTGAATAGGTCTGCTCCACTGCTACTTATTCTCATGAGATACTGATCAGATTTCAATAATACAAAACAATCTAACATTAAACCCTTTCTTCTAATGTAAGTTTACATTGCTAAAAACTGAGATTACCTTCACAGTCGTTAATCTGTCAAGCCAGTTGCTATTGTGTGATCATTAAGTTGTCTTTTTGTTTATAACTATGACAATTTACCAATTCTTCATATTCGAACCATGATATTTTCCCAATTCCTCACATTCTAATCATGAAACAACATTCTATTTAGTGATCCATTACACATACTAATTCAGATGTCTATCATATACATAACATTACAACACAGATGCCAAAATTAAAAACATGTTCATTTTGTCTCATGATGACAACTTTATCTATTGCTCAAATCTTTCATTATACATGTGTTTGGATTGTTGACAATTACAAATAAAAACATTCTAACATCTACATACAGTTCGTTTATTTTATCATATTCATTCTCCTTACTGTTTCCTAATGTAACTGTTCTGACCGGCTTTTGTGATACTTTGTATTACTGATTTCTTGTACTATGTAATACGCCTCCGTGTGCGTAAAATACTTCTC
The DNA here is from genome assembly GCA_037043455.1 of Cyrtodaria siliqua. NCBI lineage: Eukaryota > Metazoa > Mollusca > Bivalvia > Adapedonta > Hiatellidae > Cyrtodaria > Cyrtodaria siliqua. The sequence goes on along the minus strand of JAWPHD010007048.1, from coordinate 70,456 downwards.
AGTAATTTAAATTGTAATTGTTTAAAGAACAGTGGTCAAGGAGAATGGTTTAGATAGACAGTATTCAGATTTATTTTGATTGTGCGATATCGTTATATAGGAAAAAGGAACATGACAAATGCCAAATAAATGTAAAACAGACAAAGTGATTAACAAATAATGAAAGGAAATCAAAGAAGAGAAGTCCACGGTTGCTTACTCGTACATTTAAATAGTAAAGTCTGATACAATATTATTCCTAGAACAAGTATTCCTATGAGTACCAACAATTAGCACCGATACTTGTATTGATAATACACCCCACCACACAACGCATACGCATTAGCATGATGATACAATTATTCAACTTATGCGCGAGCTGTGGCTGTTTATGTTATGACCATTTTTTCTTTCTATATTTTTATTAATATTGGAATAAATTTCATATACCACTCTACTGGTTTATAACATATTTGAGAAAAATTGTGTCTCCCTTTAGTAATAGTAATATTGACTTACATAAGTGCAAAATTCTTCTAGTAGTAATATTTCAATAGTCCATAATTAAGTAAACTTTGTCATCATAATGAAGTTTAGCTATTATATGTTACATGTAACATTATAATAATATGTCTGAAGTATATTAGCATCCATAGCAATTATATCATTAAATGGATATATCCACGAGTCTAGGATTAATTTAAAACTACAGACAACTGTAAAATATATAAACTCTGTAAGAATGAATTTGTGCTATATTTGTTAAAATAATAATAATAACGGATTTTTATGTAGACATAAGTTTCTAAACCATTTATTTCACAAGATGTATTAATTGACTTACAATACAAAATATCCACATTTCCATTAGCCGTCTGTTTAGAGACCCAATGTACGACAAAGAAGGATATACAGACGTCACATGTCATACTCAGACACTAAGTTGACGTCCAAAGACTGTTCCAGAATCGGATAATCAGGATGTGAAAATCGATTCTCTTTTAAAGGAAATGCTTCTAAAGAACGAGGTATTTAACGTTTAATATTGTTTTGTAATTTAAAAGTAGTACAGACATAGAGCAGTATATATATTTGCTACAGATTGAATATTGTCGCAGACATAAAATAAGATACATTACGTGGTCCGAGTATTAACTTTCATACCCCATCCAACTCCTTCTCCAAGAAGCGAAAACGGGGTTGGCTTCTTCCAAGTCATTGAGTACCTTCATTGTGGCTTTCTAGGCTATTGTTTTTTGTATTATATTTACACAAGTATATTTGTGTTTTACTTATATTGCATATTGGTGCTGCCTTGTTGGTTAGATATTAGATCATGGCGAGGATTTATTCATTTACACTGTCCTGGTTTAATGGGTTGACAGTAGGGTAAGTGTGAGGTTTGGTGCACCCTAGAACCGGATTAGACCCCCAGTGGCGTACTTTGCCACTGACCGTTCCAAGGCGGTAGCCCTATTGTCAACCCTTTTGTGTTTGTGATGTCGTTTGCATTTATTATTACTTTTGCCTTCTTGTTTGTCTGTTTGCGTGTTTGTTAATGTGTTTTGTGGTTGTCTCTCCCCTTTGAATGCTACTTTCCCTGTCCGATCTTTTTATATTTCTTGGCTGGGGTATAAAATAAAACCTTAATTTCGGCTTAAAATGTTTCCATATTGTAAAATCAAAACATTTAATATGCAATTTTAAACAGGTTATCGCATTTTTCTCAGTAAAAAATCTTTTTAAACGCGTTATATTGTGAAATATCCGTTATAAAATCCTGCTAATATAAGCTTTTCCATCGCTTAATGGAATTAAGGCGGGCCACGTAATGATGCCATTTAAATTCTAAACTTCAAGGTGGGTTATTCGGGTGCTTTGGGTCAATGAAAGATTTGATACCATATGCAGTCATATTAAGTTAGATAAAATACGACGAACCTCTTTTAAATTATAGTAAATATACTGCAAAACTATATAGTATCTGTTTATATATGAAGTTTGTTTTCTTGGTGTGTCATTTTCCAGCACATTTTAGGCTATATTTGACGTTCGATTGTTTGTGATAGAGCCAGACCACCCACTTATTCTGGATAGAACTAGTACTGTATACCGCCATCCGTAAGAATCGACACTTTCTCACTTACAAGTTGAGCTCCAAGTAGTGTCATTCTTTATACATGAAGGTAAATAATAATGCAAAATTTATCCGATCGTCAACGGATTAAAACATGACCTTATTAATGTTTACGAAAAAATAGCAGAATACTCAAGCAATGAAACGTACATTAATGAATATCTAATATTGTTTTGCGCTCAAATACACTTTACTGGTTAAAAACAAGAATGCAGTAAGAAAACAAATTTATTTGTCATGAGACATCACTAGTGCTCGCGACCTACCCTAACTACTTTGCTAAACATATTTTGCGGTGGATACAAGTGGGACTGTGTTTTGAAAAAAAGTAACTAGTTTGCATTTGAGAAACGTAAACACATGGTACATACATTCAAAGTTGTCTTTATCTTTAGGAAGGCTATTTTTGCACCATACCCGCGTCACAACGGACAGACAACGTTTCACGTTTATATCCGTAACCTCGAACAATTTAACGTTTTTATCCGTAATCTCGGACATCAAAACTTTGATTATATATATATATATATAGTATATGGCCTGGAGGATTTTAGCCACTGACCGTTCCAAGGCGATACCCATTGGCAACCATTTTACGGTTGTGTTGTGGAATAATTTATTTTCATTTACCTTTGTAATTGTTGCTTGGTTTGAATGGAAGTTTTGCGCTGACTGTCTTTTAAAATGCTTCATTTCCTGTTCGACCTTAATACCTAATTTTCTTGCTGCAATGTGTCACTATTTATTAATGTACTTATTTTCTATTTGATTTAATACTACATGTAAAATATTGCAGGAGTATCTCTTGAATCAGACTACGTGTATGTTGTGTGCTGTTAGATTAATCAAGGCAAATGTCAGTAGAATGTTTCCAAAGAAGTCATCTTCAGTAGACCCAAAACACGTTAAGAAAACATCAAAGCAACATGCAGATGGAACGAAAGATCGGGAGAAAACAATGCCGAAAATGGCCTATGAGTTAAAATCAATGAAAACTCAAATGGAAACTCAAGTGGAAACTAAACAGACGCGTGCCATTTCTTATAGACACAAAAATGACAAACAACACATTAAGGACTTAAAGAAGGAAATCAGATATACATGTAAATATACTATCTTCATGTTATATATAAGTACAATATGTATTTAACCCTAACATTATTTACGTAGAAGAAGAACTGTTATTAGCCTCGTCATATATCTATTTGTGTCGAGGCTACAGTTTTATAGCTAATAGTACTAATATATCAATGGCGTTGTGACAGTGTTAATATAAATACCACTCATGAACAGTCTCAATCAAACCGAGACTGCAATATTTCGTATGTGTCGTGCTCGGCCGTTTCCAAAGGTCCATTATACTCTTTTTTTTTAGACTCATGCCTATCAAACGCTGTAATGGTGCTGGCGTCTGCACCGTTTGAGGAGTATCCGGTGCTGCAGTTAAGCTCTCATTTTTGATGAAAAAAAGGTAAATTGTCAGAAATATGTATATTACAGGTAATGAAGTAAAAGTGCATGCGAACGTAATTAAAATTTTATTTTTCATTGATAAAATGGTTCTTGTCACATGCGTTGCCGTTAAAAGAAAGAGTTGTCAAAACATAAAGGAACTTACACAAATGTATTGTCTTAGACAGTCGAAATAGCACAAATGCTTCCCAAAATGCATTGGTGCTACATCAGAGTGGCCGGTGCTGCATTAGAGCTATGGAATTAAGAAGGATTATTCGTTTCTCTTTTTAAGCCACTACTACGGGTTAAAGATACTTCTCTCATATGGTAGTTATACCAACTCAGTCGTGAGATTCAAACTGCTAATCTCATATAGGAATCATTTTCAATAATATTATTTGCGGAAATGTTAGATTTTTAGCTAGTATGTTTTGAGAAAACAAACGAATATCTCGTGTCACTATGCTAACGTCGTCGTTGTCATCTGCGTCTGGTGAACATAAATAGTAGCTGAAATATCTTTGGTTACATGTTCTTGTAAAGGAAACACTTAGCGTGCGTTAAGGCTTGCAGTCAGTTACATTTCAGTATTTCATAAATGGCGTAGAGTGAGCGTGAGGGAATGCAGTTGCATATGAGTATAAAATATACATTTATATTCAATTCTTTGTTGTGTGTATAATTAAAAGAGCTTATTTACATCAGATATCAGAACACCCCAGGTCCTATGCGATGGTATTTCGTTCGTCGGCGTTGGCGTTCTCTAGCTGCAGTTTCTCTGAAACCGTGAGACCAATTTTACTCAAATGTCACATGGATACTTCTGATATGGGTGGGACCTTACTTATACAAAATTGATAAATCGGGCATTCAAGATGGCCGCCATTACTTAAAATAGTAAAACCTTTAACAATCTTCTCAAGAACCACACGACATATTTTAACAAATCGTTCAATAAGCTTATGATCCTCTATCAAGGGGGCGTGGTCTTCTATCTGAGGTAAATAAGCTCTGAGATAATAGTTTATATTTGGAAACACATAAATAATTGAATGTATATGTTTATTTTATACTCAGATGCAATTGCCTTAACGCATACTAATATTTAACCAACGGTATTTTAGTTGCCGTATATATTAACCAGACACAGAAGCCAACAACAACGACGCTAGGTCGTGACACTAGCTCTTCTTTTTTTAAACATCCTAGCTAAAATCGAACTTTTTATCAAATTTTGAAAATGATTCCTAAATAAGTTTTGTAGAATGAATCTCACGACTGAGTTGACATAACTACCATAGGAGAGAAGTATCTTTCGTCCGTAGTAGTGGCTTAAAAAGAGAAAAGGAAAAACCCTTCTTAATTCCATACTTCTAATGCAGCACCGACCACTCTAATGCAACACCGATGCATTTTGGGTTGCATTTGTCTTAATTTGACATCTAAGACCACCAACTTGTGTAGTTCCTTTGATTTAAATTATAACTCTCTTTTTTTTCATGTTTTAACGGCAACACATGTGACAATAGCCATTTTATCAATGAAAAATACCACTTTTAATTACGTCTGCATGACATTATTCGCAAATATTTGTGACAATATACCTTTTTTCACGCCGGCACCATTAGAGCGTTTGGTAGGCGTGAGATTCATGTATATACAATAAATTGCTATATTATTCTAACGAAGACAAAAAGGAAATGCGCTATTCTTTAGTAACACGTGTTTTAGGTTATGCAAATTGTAAGTTTTACAATGATAGTGTTAATAAAATACCAACACAAAAATTTTTGTTATTGGGAGATTTCACAGATAATAATTTTTCTTTTTTCAAATCCTTGTGGCTAAGTTTCGTAAGTGTTGCTTATTTCCCGACTGAAATAATTTTACAGTTTTGAATATGTTGCTGTGTTACGAAACGTATGTTGTGTTTATGTAATAAATATACATGTAGATCTCATAATGTGCCTTCGAATAAAAAATGAAATTCATGGCCAGGAGAATTATAAAATTGGCATTATCTGTTTTCTCTTATTATTTGTTATTGCTTTTCCACCGTCCAGTTTCTATCTCTAACCTATGAGATGAGACTCTTTTTTAATATTTACTGTATCCAAATATGGTTGAAACTTAAAATTTGAAAACGAGTTGTAAAATGTCGGTCTAGTTGATTGATTTAAGCGGCTATCCCAGTTGTGTATAAATGAATATCGCAGACGTTGTTTCACTATTGACAAAAATGATTTTATATCATCTACCCCTTGCGATATCCACACATTATAAAAACCTAAATTACCCGTTGGCAATATGTTTTTAACCAAAGATGCCCAGTAGGCGTTTAACATCTATTTTTTCATATATTTGTATATAAATATGCTATTCCCAGAGAAACATGCAGAGACCAGTAGGGAACACGAACATCTGCGTAAATATAACGAGAAACTAAAGTCGGAAAATGAACTATTAGGAAGAGAGTTTCTAACAAGAGGTATAAAACTGAACATAATAAATCCAATTATATATATTTATTTTAGCTTTATTTACATTCCAATTTTAGTTATAAATAGTAAAATAATTCAAACGTTAAAATTAAGCCGGTTATGTAAATATTTATCAACGGCGTTTATATATGTAAAACAATGTTATCCACAGAGAATCAAGAATAGACCAGTTCCGAAAACAACAAGTATCTCCAGACAAATATTGAGGAACTGCAAAAGCAAAATGCAGATTTACAGGTGCTTACAAACAGTGATTAATGAGTCTCAGATGGAAAATACCAGATTAATTCAAAAGCATGCCAATGAAATAAATAACTTGCAAAATAAAGTCGACGAAGCACCAACTGTAACTAAAGGATTGGTAGAATTGCATGAAAATGACAGTAGGCAACTACAGAAACTGAATGATATAATGCATGGTGGTAATAGAACGGCAATCGTTTAAGCAACAACATTGATGAACTACAGAAGGAATATAAACAATGAACTGAACACCATGGCAATAAAAGTAGGCTTCAGCTGAACACAGTTGAGCAATTGCTATTAGAATATGCAAAGTTGACATAAAACCAGGCTCAGTCATTAAAGCATATATCAGAAAAAATGGAGGAAGTGCAAAAGCAAAATATAGATATTATTAAAAACAAAACTGGAGAAATGAGAATTGAAAACTTACAAACTAATATTGAACATTTAGTTGAACAGCATTGCAACGAAATAGAATATATGCAAACACACATTGATGAACTGAAAATGAAAAATACAAATTTGATTAACCAACATACACTCGTAGTAAAACGATTGAAGAAGAACACGAAGAGCGAATGAAAACAGATATAGATTTTGCAAAACATCATACCGCGTAAATAAAGCGCCTAGAGCAATCTGCTGCAGAATCACAGAAATTTACCCATAGCGTTGTCGACGAACTTGCCAAAAGGAGAAAAAAAGGCATTCCTCTATGATTTGTATTGTGTTTTATTTATATCCACGTTAATATTTTACCGCCGGAAGTTATTATTCTCTTCAATCAATACAAGCACGTAGCTGTCTGTGTTATAGTAATTAAGAGTATCGTGATTTAAGGGTGCCCTCTGGTGAATATCAGAACAGATAGAATTTTTTATTTCCCTGTTTTTTATGAAGACTAACATATTACTAGTTAGTTTCTGGAAAAATAATGATGGGTCGGTGATTTAACTTTTTCGCAAAATTAATCTTTAGTAATACACTCTCACAGTGCGGTTTTAAATTCTGAATCAGCTGCAAATTGTGTATGGCAACTTACATGTGTGTAGTGTGGTTTGCAGAACAGGTATCGATTTTCCGTCTTTTTTAATGTAATATATCATACTTTAGGACGAAAAATTAAGGGTTGGGGTATTTTTATCACCATCTGAAAAATTAGTACATCCCTTGTCATTACCACACCCAGTTTACTATAAATTGCATTTTTAAATTTGTGATGATAAAGGAACAGATAACTTTTTGAGATATTTTGTCTACAATATATACAAGACCTGAGTATCAGAATGAAAAAATAAAAATTGGGGGTCGGTGTGCATATAAGAAAAATATTCAATAAAAACTGAGAAAAAAATGTGCTTTTTTAGATTTCGACGAGCTCTGACATATAACGGCATAGGTCTGTAACAAATAATAGGAAAATACTTTTTATTCCTGTCTATGTATATGCTAACACATGTCTTTGTAATAAAGTTTAAATTAAGTGAATATCTTAAATGGTTTTTGAGAAATACCATCTTTTGTACCCCTACCCCCCATTTTGGCTTATGTTAAAAATTGTCAATATTGGGCACAACATGTGAGGTCAAAAAAAAATTCTAATTTTTTTCTATTTTTTTTGCATTAAAATATCCCTATTGGGCATAAGTTTGTTACTGTATAATTATTTTTTCCAGTTTTATTATAATTTTTGAAATATAACAAATGTAAATTTCCGGAAGTGCAAAAATCCAAAACCTCAGCAGAGGGCACCCTTAAGCAACATTTTTCAATACCGTTGGTCCTTCATTTTTGTGTTTGTATCTCAAAGTAAACTCAACGTAAGCTATAATTGCTAATTTTGCTGTTCGTTTTATACATCTACCTTATTTTAGTAATAGATGTAAATACAGTTATTTTCATGGCATCACGGCTGGATTTAAGAAAATGCTTAACTTGTTTTTAAAACTGCTAACACTTATTTTATACATTATGTTGTTCTACAAAATGTGTTTGATTATGAGCTCTTGATGAAAGTGAAGCATTTTATTTTACCATAGCAATCTTAAAATGTGGTGTTAACTTGTAACAAAGCTCGTAAGTATCAAAAGCTTTTAGGATTTGATAAAAAAATACCAAATAATTGTTAGTACGGATACAATACAGTCAGCATATCTCAGTTATGTATGTATATACTCCTTTATGAGCACTACGAAGCGAAGTATGACATCTAGTTTATCAGTTGGTGTGGTTTCCGTATAACCAACAAAATAAAAACAATGCAAATTATCGGCTTAATCAGATTGTACGAATCCAATTGGAGAAATATGTTCCGCAAATTTCATGTAAAACATGCAATATTGTTATTTTGTCAATTGTTAGATTTGTTTAAATATAGTGTATACGTGCCAAAGTTTATGTTAATACATATACCGGTAAATTGCTTGTCATTAAGACGCAAATACATATTACATTTTACTTTCAAAATAAACTGATAGTAAGCAAATATATTACAATTCATTTTTACCCAACAGATATATTAGACACTGAGTTCATTAATGGCCTGAAGAAAAAAGTTGATGAATTACAGAAGAAGAATTCGGATATAGTAGCGGACTTTGATAGAAAATAATGAAGGTGTTAAAGTCTGAAAAAAGCAATATGATGTTGTCCGTCAGTATCTCCTGCATTATTCTGTTCCTTATTTTTTTAATCAATTAAGAAATTATGCCAGTTATAACACTATGTTGGTTTGCTTTTTCCAATTTATTCCTACTTAAAATAAGACTCTGTCCAAAACCGTTCAAAATAAGTATTATGTATTACTAGTTTTGACTATGGGTGTCACTGTCTTCAGAAATCCTACCTAACCACTTATGCAATCCTTGGTCAAGCTGTTTATGAAGAACTGGGTGGCGTCCGTGGCCGAGTGGTTAACTTCTCTGACTTGAAATCACTTGCCCCTCACCGCTGTCGGTTCGAACCCTCAGGGGCCTATGCATCTTTATGTGAGGAAGCTATCCAGCTGGCTTGCGGAACGTCGGTGGTTCTACCCAGGTGCCCGCCCGTGCACAAAAATTGCCCGGAGGGGCACCTGGTGTCTTCCTCCACCAATGGAAGCTGGAAAGTCGCCATATGACCTTAGCTGTTGGTGCGACTATAAAATCCAATTCAATCAATTCAATTATCAAAAATTGACTAATTGCAAAATCTAATAGTTAATTTCTGGAAAGGTGTTTTCAATATCAAACTCTCTATAATTAAACTATTCAAGTTAAGAATATATCATTATCAATTTATTAAAAGTTCGTGTATTTATTTGACATCTAGTCAGTACAGGAAGAAGGACATGACACTGTTAAATATATGCCGTGAGTCTTTCGCAACATGTCACGTCTACTATGTGTTGAAAAGTTACCTTAACCGTGATATATACCGGACACATCAAAGTCAGTATTTTACCTTATATTCCCGTAGTTATATGGGATCAAACATGTTTTCTACTGAACAATGTTTGCAATCAACTTCTTCTTTAGCTCGTTTCTCAATTTTAGTTATGTTGCAGTAAACACAATCTTGTCATTTTTTTCTAGCACACATTCATTTAATTTCTACTATTTTTTCACAGTTTCAATCCGGAGAAGAATGATCTTACCTATCTCGGATATCAGATATGGCATATATGCTAACTAAGGTGGTTGAAGGGTACAATACTGGAAATCTGTGACGACTGCGCCAAACTCTTTGACTACAGGCCTGGAATAGTTGTTTGTTTTGCCACAACACGACTAGGAACAGACGTGTCTAATGCTTTAAAGGGTGTGAATTATAAGTTTACCATCAAGCATTTACGCTTCTCCAAACAATTAAAGTTGCTGATTTACACGGTATTTCTAGGTCAATGAATTTATTTCATAACAAGCAGTGACGTTTTTATAGTTCTAAACTTTTCACGTGTATTACAATATAATACCAATTATTAATGTATAAATAACAAATTTGAATTAATGCACAAAGAAGTTTTCCGATTGAGTGGAGAAATTCCACTTTGGACGAAACTCGCATAGTGGTGTTAAGCACTTTACACATAAACTACTAATGTAATAGTATGTATTTAATATTACTGTGTGTATAATACCATTCATTAAGTTCTAACTAAACATTTTCTCCCCATCTTTGCTTGTTTAGTGATTTAATTTACGAATGCTTAGGAATGCCCTAAATATCCACCCACCAATCTATTTAAAAAATATGTTTCACTAATAAAAAATAAAATTAAAATTAAAACTCTTACAATGCACTTCATACTTGGTGATTGACTCCATGATTGCACCTTCTGAAACACAGAAAACGGAGGTTGGTGCATGAACTTTCGCCCCCCGGGGTTTCTTATACTGTTTTCACTTTGGCTATAACTGCTGTGATTGTTTAGGAACCAAAGAAGAAAAGAAAAGATTATCCAAATTAAGTGTATCCTCCAGATAGCGTGGGGTGTTCTTTAAAACGTCGATGACATTAGCTTGTGTATCTGGAGAAAGGCCTAACATAAAGTCAAGTTCGTAGCAATATAAAAACAAATTTGAGACGAGTAGTGCACAGTTGGTACACACAGGAATGCCAACGGTTTGCCTATAAACGGTATGTCCAAACCTGACACAATGTTGTCTAGTAATAAGAATGAAAGAAATTCACAAACTTGTTGACAAGTCCATAAAGTGTAACCGTCGGGATCACTGTTAGTAAAACCGTCAGTATCACTGTTGGCCCTAGTGTTACAGGCTGAAAAACAGTTTGTTCCCTGGCGAAGTTTTTTTGTATAAGAGTTATTAGTTTTCTTTATAAGGTTATGCGGTAAAAAAGTGTAAAGTGTAGAAAAGTCATAAGCAGATAATGATGAAACTTGGGGAAGATAACGTAGTTTACTAAGAATCGCCAGAATTTTTTATTGACCAAAATAAATTGATACCAGAGTTTTCATTTGCTTTGTCACAATACTTTTTCTCATGCTCTTTAACTGCTGTGAGGCAATATATTAAACGTTTGGGGATATTAGTTGTGGTAAATGCGATTTTGCAATGAAGCTGGCTTTATAAGGCTGTTTGTGTAGTTAAGGGATCCAGTAAATTGTAGAAAATTTATCATGCTTCTCGTCAAGTTTGATTCCGAACTTGTATATACGTGTGATATGGTCATGAATAATTCAATTTTTGCCTTGTGAACACGATAGGGACTTCATTATTAATCGGATATTTACCAATCTTTGTCAGGATCTTTATATCAATGAAGGCTCGAAGGAGTTCGAAAACCAGTCAGATCGTATTACCCCATAGTTATGGCCCTTGTTTTATTGACAAATGTCATATTTTGCCTTATGAATACTCTAGCATATTCATTTTGTATTTGATATTTACCAAACCTGGCCAGATTTGTTAAGTTAATAAAAGAAACAAGAGTGAAAAACAGCTATATCTGAACTGGAACACCAAAGTTTTGTCCCCTTAAATTACTTAAAAATGCCATTGAGGACTTTAATATTCGTAATCTTTGTATAACTAAAAAGCTACTTAATCAGGGTTACCGTTACCATAAACTTCGTAAAACCTTTGCACAATTTTATCGTAACCCTGATCTTCTTTCCAAATATAAAAGTAATTTAAGGACTCTTCTGCGACAAGGACTATCACAACCTGAGTTCTATGATGTGATTTATAAACTTCAAAAGATTCTTGGTCATGATCACTTTCATTCTATCTTTGTTAAACTTGTTACAAAGTTTATCAATAGAGGTTATGACCCTATCATTTTGCAACGTACTGCATGCTTGGTGGACCCTTTTACAGTTCGCCACTATGCTTTCCTCTTTCATTGTACGATGACGGACAGGCGGTGGACCCTATGATGACGCCTACCTAAAGCCCACTGGGACTGTGGCGTTTGATGTTTGTCTATGATCTTTCTTGTCGTGCCCTTAATAGGCGTGTTTGCATCTTGTGAACTATTCTGGAATTAAAACTATTCTAGATTTAACAAAAGCTGTCGGAGAACAGCGCAGCTCGACTATTCGATTTTTCAGAGAATAATAAATGATATAGCTAGTATATACCATCAGAAAACAAGGCTAAAATAATGTGGGGTGGGGTTGGGGGCGCAACATAGCTATGTGTAAGAATTGATCAAAACTACGGAGACATATGTAAAAAAAAAATAAAAATAAAAATCAAGTTGTGAGTGGGGGTGGGGGTGGGGGTGGAGGTAGGGGTGGGGGTAGGTGGTGCGGGTGATGGGGGTAGTGGGGGTGTAGTAAGAAGCTATGTAATAATTTACCAAAACAACACAAAAATATGTAAAAATAAGTATTTAAAAAATCAAGTTTTGAGTGGGGGTGGGGGTGGGAGTGGGGGTGGGGGAGAGGTGTGATGGGAGGTGTGGGTGGAAAGGGCAATATATATGTGTAAGGAGCTATGTAATAATTCACCAAAACAACACAAAATTATGTAAAAATAAATAAATTAAAAATCGAGTTTTGAGTGGGGATGGGGGAGAGGCGGGGGGTGGGGAGGGCAAAATATATGTGTAAGAAGCTATGTAACAGAAATATGGTAAAAACAAAATAAAAATATTTCGAGTAGGGGGAGTGGGGGTTGGGGGTGGAGGGGAGGTGGGGTTAGTTAGTTATAGTTATGTGTAAGAATTGACAAAAACAACACAAACATATAATAAAAAAAAATCAAATGTGGCGGGGTTGAGAGGCGTGGGGGCGAGGGGTAGAGGCGAGGGTGTGGGTGTGGTAGGGGGGAGGGGGCAACTTATATGTGTAAGAATCGACCAAAACAACATAGAAATATGTAAAACTAAATAAAAATTAAATATTCTAGTTTCGAGTGTGTGGTGGGGGAGGTTGGGTTGGCGGGGGAGAGGACAGGGGGAGGGGGCAACATATGTAAGAATTCACAAAAGCAACACAGAAATATGTAAAAAATATATATATAGTTTCAAGTGGTGGGGGTTGAGAGGCGGGGGTGGGGCGGGGTGTGTGGGGGGAGGGGGCAACATATATGTGTAAGAATTGACTAAAACAACACAGAAATATGTAAAAAATAAAATTTAAAAAAATAGAGTTTTAAGTGGGGGCGAGGGGGATAGGCGAGGGTGGGGATGGGTGGCGGGTTAGGGGCATCTTATATGTTAAGAATCGACCAAAACAACACAGAAATATGGAAAAATAAGTGTGAAGGGATGGGGGGTAAGTGGGGGCTGGGGGGAGGAGGGAGCCCATGCCCCAATATGAGTGAAGTATGAATAAGATGCTTAATGCTATAAGAAATCCCAAACCAAATTTATAGATATATACATGCTTATATGCAAACCTAGATCTGCTTTTATTGCACATGTTATGGGCCATCACTATTTGGGTTCCATGGGAGCCCAGAATTAGCAGAAGACAAAATTAATTACCCAGCCCTTTACAACATACTTTAAGGAAACCAATTCCAAAATTTAGTTCAGCTAGGAAAATGCAACATATATAGACCTGTAAACACAGCTTACACGCAAAATTTGATGTGAAACATACACATTTTAAGGGCTATCAGAATTTCGGTTTCATGGGAGCCCATGGGTTACAGGAACCAAAATTGCTTATGCAGTTCTTAAGATAATGCTATAAGGAAGCCTATCGTCAAATTTGGTTGTGCTAGGATAAGAAATGTAAGAGATATAAACTTGTAAACACAGCTTACACGCAAACCTTAATGTAGGACGCCGACGCCGACACCAACGCCGACGCCGACGCCGACCCGGGGTGATTACATAAGCTCTCTTATTCTTCGAATAGTCGAGCTAATAAAAACATATATTGTTGTCAACCAGCACGCAATGAGTTTAAATATAGTATCCTTTGAAATCGTATACTTATTCGCGCCATCCTTATATACAGGGTGAGGTCACTTTCCTTTTTTTATTTTGTCACCTGCCTAGCATGGCAGACACTTAGTGATCATTTTTCCGTCGTCCGTCTGTCGTTCGTCGTCCGTCACAATTAAACCTGCAACACAACCTTGCCCATAACTTGGAAAGTATGTGACCTATGGTAATGAATCTTTACAGACATCTTTATCTTTACTGGCTATAACGTAAGCCATTGTTTACCTATGTTCCTGAAACTTCTCACACACCTTCACCTTCACCTTAATTACAGGAATGTTGTTACACATGTCCAATAACGCTGACTTTCATTTCGGCAGAAGTATGCCCCTTTTTCATAAAACTTCAACCTGCAACCTAACCTACCTCATAACTTGGCAAAATATGGACCTATGATCATGACACGTAACACAGATCAGTTATCCATTGCAGATGTATGGAATTTTCATAAAATTCAACACTTTTAAAAAACTGTTCCATAATTCATGAAGGATCAAACTTGATTGATAGATTGTACTTGCTGAAATAAGCACAAGGCATGCGACAGATGTTCCGTCGAACACCCTTCTAATTTATACTTCTAATCGTTTGTCTATAAGAAGGACGAAAATAATCTTCAATTTCATAAAAACAAAATAACAATGTTGCTGCTGGCCAACTCTCTTAGAAATACTTCAGTTAAGGGACATCCGTTTACTGTCTTTATTTAAACTATATCCCGCACACAAAACAAACAACAATTACAAGGAAACGAAGTATGTGACACCACAAACATGAATGAGATAACATTAGGGTAAGAGTGAGATATTAATGAGATAACAGACATGCATCAATGAGATAACATTAGGGTAAGAGTGAGATATCAATGAGATGACAGACATGCATCAATGAGATAACATTCGGGTAAGAGTGAGATATCAATGAGATAACAAATATGCATCAATGAGATAACATTAGGGTAAGAGTGAGATATCAATGCGATAACAGACATGCATCAATGAGATAACATTAGGGTAAGAGTGAGATATCAATGAGATAACAGACATGCATCAATGAGAGAACATTAGGGTAAGAGTGAGATATCAATGAGATAACAGACATGCATCAATGAGATAACATTAGGGTAAGAGTGAGATATCAATGAGATAACAAATAAGCATCAATGAGATAACATTAGGGTAAGAGTGAGATATCAATGAGATAACAGATATGCATCAATGAGATAACATTAGGGTAAGAGTGAGATATCAATGAGATAACAGATATGCATCAATGAGATAACATTAGGGTAGGAGTGAGGTCTTGGGCATTCTAGAAGCAGTTTCCATTCATTTAGGAAAGAAAATTGGTAAAGGACAATAACTTTATATTAAACAATATTATACCTCAACTCATGTAGATTCACATTATATATTTTTCATCAGAATCTCCCATATAATTCTTTCAACTGTGACCCCAGGGACGGGTATAGATTTGACCCCATGGTCGCTATTTGAACACACTAGGAAGAGGAGCATAAGTGTATGCTACATGTACGTGCAGCTGATGACGTTTATAACTAATTGTATGAGAGTTTTATGCCTCGTGACTTTAGCAAAAACACTTAAGTCGTTCCCTGTATAAGTCTATCAATCATATAACTTACGATGTGGGAGTGGAATAAAGCCATTCTATATACCACTAGTTATATAAGTATGCAAGTACGCCTAGTATGCGCTGGCAAAAAATATCGATAATGATCCAATTCCCACGGTTTGTGTCGGTTTCCCGTGTTAAAGCGACAGGCAAAATGCAATAACAGTCGATATGTGAGTTATGTGATGAATAGAATCTAACATTCGTTCTCATTCATTATTGAATTTTTTAAACGTACTAGCAAAAATTATATAATGCTTGGCATGAGCCTCGCATTATATCTTGCCGAGCATTATATCATTTTGCCAATTCGTTTAATAAATTCAATAATAAATGAATACTCATGGAAGATTCTCTATGTGAAACATGCGACAACTGGGATGGGTCAAATTTGATCAAGGGATCACCATTTAAACAAACTTGGTAGAGAACCAAAAACGTATGCTACATGAAAAATATTAGTCAAAGCTCTTGTAGATTCGGGAAATAATATTTGATTAAGAATTGCTTATAAACGGCTATGTAAAACTGTGGCCTTCTGATTTGAGGCTAGATTTGACTCCATGGTCATCAGACTTGCTAGAGGATTATACGCGTATGAAAAGATAATAGACATCTAGCACTTGTGGTTTTAGAGAGGAAGATTTGTTATGGATTTTACCATATATGTAAAACTGTGGCCCACTGAGAGCCTAGGGGTTGGTAATCATTTATGTAGAAAAACTCAAAATATGTTTAGTAGATTTTGAGAAGAAGATTGTTTAAAGTTTCGACCTTATATGCTAACGGACGTCATCATGGATGTCGACTTGACCAAAGTTTAATAAATTTGAAAACCAATGAGATAAGAATCATCCACCTCAAGTTCGGTCGAAATGTCCAAGTGGTTTCTAAGAAGAAGTCGTTTGAAGAAGTGGCTAACCACGGATTATGAATGAGAGTGATTCCCTCCTTCGGCTCAGGTGAACTTAACTCCTAAAAACACAAAGCATTTACCCAATGACTTGGCAGAAGCCTGAGCAACAAGAAAAAACCCGTTTAGGTACGACAAGACAAGACAAGACAAGACTGAAGATAATCATCAAACGTTATCATTTTCTTTTCAGGCTTTAGGTAGATGTCATCATATGTCCACAAACTGTTCGATTGTTGCATAATGTATTCGAACATGTATATAAACATACACATACCATACACACCTTTCATTTCATAAAACATAAACAGGTTATCATCCTACTATAACTTGTTTAAAATAAAATTTTGTTTAGAATAAACAATAAATAGATACACTGTTTAAGTTAAACAACAAGCACTTATTAAATGTGGGAATGCGTAGATCTGGTAAATCTATGTATTTTATTTTGATAATCAGAAACAAAGGTAATCTATCACGCAGTCGTCGAAATCCAGTATGAACCAATGCTTCACTTTATATGGATGTTATGTCGAAGCTCTTACCGGAAGGAATGTAGATACAAACGTTATTTTAACTAGTTCTAAATCACCTAATCACTATATTATACTATATACCTGTACTAATTCCATGGTTCTTTGAAAATAAATGTATTGTATGGAATAAGTCAGATAGATAAATGCAACATAACCATCTACATATTAGTACACAAGAACATCCAACTAATGGAAAACAGAAACACCTATGTGTAACATCTTATAACAAAACCCTAAGTTTGTAGATACTCCACATACATTGTGTTGGAGGGGTTAGATGGAACATTATATCCTATCGATGTAACTTGCTGCGTTGACATGCCTCGATGAAGACAAATAACAGAGTTTTCTTGTTCATGCAGGCTTTGCTTGATATCTTTAAAAACCTCTCTTAATGGGATCGATCCTGATACCTACCTATTCTATAAAGATCGCATATAATAATATACGTATATATACATAATTATATACATGGTTTGAGGTTGTGGTTTGCACTATAAAGTGGCACACAGTACACAAGATATCATACATAGCACTACGTTAAATACTTATTACATTATGACTGTATTTTCAGCCATTTAACACTGTTAGATGTAAAGTTCTTTAATATATGAAGGAATGTTGTTCCATATAATTGTTCCAGAGTATGACATGCTCCCTTTAAAGATGCTCTACCTATATCTTTTTGTCCACCAATTGATATAAACTTTACTTAATTGTAAAGAGGACTATAAAAAAGGTAAACGGCAATAATTTCACCTCATGTAATATGCGTTTTGCTGGGGAAAAACAGGATAGAAAAGATCGGATTTTTGAAATTGTCTTCGTAATTGTTTTAGACAAGCCGATTACGGAGATTTTCCGATCTTATTCGTTTACAATCGGAACTGCCTCGTCGGATTGGCGACGAGTTCCGATCGATTCGTTTACTATCGGAACTGCCCCGAGTAGTTTGTTTTCGTTCAACTGAATGGCATTGCGCATGTCCGATAAAATCGTAAAAACTCGTAGTTCTCCGGCAGGAATAAACGGCTGGGCAGCATTTTATTAAAGATATTGTTTTGATCATAATTAATAATTTACAGAACTGGAATACGAACCTTGTTGCTTCTTAGAATACTCATAAAATAGCTTTGCACACATATAAATGCAGTAATATTGAGTATTTAATATTTTACATTAAAAATCGCGTAGATATAGGTAGTGCCTCTTTAATTAAAGAATTCTTTCTTTGATCTTGGAGTTATATAATTTAATTTGTATGCAGATCGTAGATTTCTTTGCGAGGCGAGATAACAGCAGGATGAAATATATCACAAACATATGACGGGACTGTACTTTTTGATACTCTATATATACATTTTGCTTTTTGAAGATATATCCTATGCTCGATATTAAGGGAATTTATGGTAACCAGTGCTTCATTTAGTGTTGTATATTGGTCGCCTAAAATAGTACGACATGCTCTCCGCTGCAAACGTACTAAAAGTTGTATGTTAGTTTTCTTTATATTTCCCCATATTATGTTACAATAATCTAGATGAGGTTGAACTTATGCCTTATAAAATATTATCCGGTAATTTAAAGGAATATATGATTTTATTCTTGGCAGTAGCCAGATGTTTGCTGATATTTTCTTACGAATATATACATTATATGATTATCCAACTTCAAGTGCTCATATATGCATTCCTAGAATTTTATCATCTGTTATAAGTTGCAGTTCAATGTTATTATATGTTAATGATGATTTATTATTTACACTAAGAGCACTTTAGTTTTTTCAGTGTTTAAAACCATACCATTATTTAGGCACCAAGCATTGGGGGCATTTAAAGCAGTTTGAAGATTTTGCCAAATTACTGCTTTTGATGTGTTAGCATCGTAGATAGTGGTATCATCCGCATACATGTCTGTATTAGATACAGTACCATCAATAAATGGGGTCCTCTCTGATAAACAGTTAATCACATGCGGTGTACCACAAGGCTCTTTTTTAGGACCAATCGTATTCTTATTATTCATAAATAATCTTCCTATATGTCTTGAAACATTTTGTTTTCTATCTGTTTGATAAAATTTAAACCACTTAACTGTACTGTCTTTACATTTATAGATATGTATTGTTTTAAAAGAATATTATGTTGTGATACTTTTAGTCGCAGAAATGTTTTATTGCTTGTAATGTACTTTTCCAGCAAGATTTCGTTGCGGCAATAGAACTTTGTAGTTTATGATAACAAAATCCTTGGTAAAGAAGTTTACTTGTAATAACTTGATTTCGACAATTGTATCCTTAACATCGTTGCATGTCCTAGCAAACGAATTAGCTTGAAGGTATAAACCCCGTATGATGTAGCACGAGGTACATCCCCAACTAAATGTGGATAGTTAACCATGTCAAAGTTAAAGTCATCTCTCTTATCATAGATTTTAGTATGTAGGTAATCATTCGAAATCGAGAGATGAAGATCGAGGAATGCTGCCATGGAATCCGAACTGGTGGATAAATATTGATATTGACCATAGCAAAATACGGATTATCAATGTGCGTATGTCATCCAGATACCGAAATGTATTATTAAAGGCATCAATAATGTCTCTCTTACTAGCAGTTGACAAACTAAAATCTGCGACAAGTGGCGCACAGTTAGTACCTGTAGGAATACCAACAATCTGGCGGTAAACGGTGTTACCGTATCTAATAAAGATCTAAAAAAAAAAGTAACGCTCGTCATCCCTAGCAAATGTTTTCTGTATAAGCTGAATCAATTTATCCTTGATCAGGTTATGTGGTCAAGTTGTGTATAGAGTGGATATGTTTGAGGTTCTTATAGTAGAGGCTTGGAAATGTTTACACCGTAACTTATTAAGGACTTCTCTTGCGTTTTTGATTAACTAAAACATATTGATTTCTAAATTTTCAATGTGCTCTTTAATCGCGAAAAGGCAGGAGATCAACAGTTTTGATACATTAGTAGTGCTACATGAATCAGAATTTGCGGTAAAGCGTGCTTTATGTGAATTTTTGTTAAGTTTTTGAATACAGTACATAGTGCGGAGCTTTTTCTGCTTAATATTTTCAGAAACCTGCATAATCTTAAAAACGGATACAGGTTGGAAAACTATATCCTTCTCCAGCAATGGTGTGGTTAGATTAGCAGAAGTGCTCACTAGCTCTGTATTCAAAGTATTAATATAGTGCAATCGTCAGATAATAATGATATTGTTGAAGGCTTTGTCTGCATGAACTAGAGCAAATTTACTAAAAATATTCTGGATTCCTTTCTTCAGGTGGCGTACATTGTGAGATTGCCGTCGTGGAAGCAGAGAGGAATTAGACTCATAGAAGTGTATCCGTAGTTCGATAATTTAAAACATGTTTTCACTCAGGCAGTAAGTGTATTTGCGTTTACATCACTTAGTACAACAATCTTAGTGTGAAAATGCATTTCATTATGATAGGCATTAAAATCAATATCCGATGGAAGGCGATACTTAAGACCTGGGCAATAAGTTGCCTGATCTTTGTATCCTCAATAATATCAAGATTGCCGGTGACAATAACAATATTTAGAATTCTGACATTCTCAATCAGTGGGATTAGAAGTCTCGATTTCAAGATCAGAAACTATCCTATTATAATTGAAAAAAGTTTTTGTTGATTTCTTATTCTTAATTATAACTTAATAATATTAACTAGTGGTCTATTCTTAATTGATTTATTTCAGATGTTTTAATGGGTGTCAATGTTATTAATGAGAATATTCCAAGTGAGGTCTTCTGCAAATTGTAAGTACGAGAATAGGTTAAAGATACTTCTTTTAGAATGGCCTTGTCGAGTTCATAAACATGTGAAGAAGAATTTCTGATACTCATGATGTAACATAACATTGTTTAGCGTTGAAGCGCACTCCGCATATGTCTGTATGCTTTTCTAGTTCTTTCTTTATAATCACATGATCTTCTGTGTATTTAATCACTCTATATAGTAAACAGCCATCAGCAAATAACCGGACTTGTGATTTTGCTGTATCTGGTAGGTAATTAATATGACAAATGTACAACAGGGAGTCCAATACAATGCCTTGAGGGACTCCGGCTTCAACATGTAGGTTCTGAAGTGTTCCCCTTCCACTAGTTCGTTCATCAATCTGTCTTTCAGGAAATAGAACAACCATTTGTTGATCTGACCTTTAATACCGTAGGCATTTATCTTATGCAGGAGATTGTCATATGGAACGGTGTCAAATGCCTTTAGAAAAATCTAGAATCCCTATCTCGACTTTTAGTTTCGTGTCCAATGATTTTAGAAGATATTGTGCTGGGACTAGAAGTTGAGTTTTGGTTGGATAGCCAGACCTAAAACGATGGTTCAACTGCCATCTTCGGGATGGTTAAAATGCTGTACTATTGATTTTATGAATATTGAGTTCTGCTCAACCCGGGCCTAGTGGGCGTGAACGCTAGCAAGACTAGTTCACTACTGTTCAAGAACTGTCTCAATTAAACCGAGACTGCCATATGTCGTGTTTATCGTGTTCGGTCGTTTTCAAAGGTCCCCTCTCATGCTCTAGTAAGTACATTATGTTTTTCAAACTGTTTGTGTAGTTGGCTTCATATGATGTGTTCTAATCGTTTGCAGCGTATGGAGGTTAACGATACTGGTCAATAGCTTTCCGGCAGGTGTCTGTCCCCTTTCTTGAACACAGGGCTGATGTTGGCGTTCTTTTCAGTCAGAGTAAAGGTTGCCAGAATCCAGTGGGAAATTGAAATATATGAACATTAATAGACCTAGAAAACCACAATACTAGTTCTGAATGACTTGGCAGAAGCCAGAGCAACAAGAGAACACATCCGTAAGTATACGACAAGACAAGATTTAAGACAAATATCAAAGTTTTGAGGATTTATGTAGACGTCAATATAGGGTTCTCACTCTGTCTGTTTATCGCACAATGTGGAAAACATTTGACATTATTTTAAACGCCGGAACACATGAAAAAGAAGTTTATGCTAAAATTTTAAAGAAACGCTACGTTCCAAACACCAATTTAAATTGTTAAAAACAGGATGAAGCCGTAAATGTTTTTCGTTTGATGCTGAGAGATAGGCATACAGTGTAAAAGCAGATACTCAAGTCTATCAGGAATTAGTACGTTGCGTTTGTTTTGTATATATTGTTCAGTCTTCCGAAAATTTTGTATTATATACATAGACATCTATGTCAGAAAAGAAGTAACATATTTATGTTGTGCTAGATCAAAACCTAGTGTTTGGGACTTGAAACACATGTGATTTAACACAACTCTTTGTACCATCAACAGGTTTAAATTGTCAAAAAAGCAAAGACAGGATGCAGTTGCATATTTTGTTCGTTTTATTTTATAGATGGACATACAAAATAAGGATTGAGAATGTGTTTGTGTTGTGTTCAGTCTCTCGAAAACACACAACAATACATTTCAGATAAGAAATAAGATATGTTCATCGGTTTTATATTATGCGAGATTAGTTCTATAGTACAACTCCGTCTCTCACCGCTAGGGGTTCGAATCCTACTGGGAGCTCGACTTGTAATAGAGGACATGTAGATTCTTACGGATGGCGGTTGGTATGCAGTACTGGCTTTTCCCAGGAAAACTGGGTGGTGTGCCCCAACCACAAACAAATCGACCGTCATATATAACCTTACATGTGTTGAGAATGACGTCAAAACACCATACAAACAAATTATAGTGATACTACAATGGACTACTACTTAGACAGATGCCATGATACCTCGTCCAAAATATCCTAACACTATCCTTTACAAAGCAAAGCAAAATAATATAAGGACAGGCAAAACGGAGTTGGGCAATCCCATCCACACTTTCTTCTAACCCTATATACGCCCCCATTATGAAACTACAGGGCTTAATGGTGAAGATTTCTGACTGACTAAAGTTTTATCCACAGATGTTCTATTGAATTAACATGTTTTATTCATAAATCATACTCTTAATGATTAATCGAATGTCTAGTAATTGTTCATGAATAAATGAAGATAGTATTTTAATGCCTAATCATCTGATTGATTTAAAAGTAGGATAAACACTACATGGTTGTGCTTACATTGGCCGTTTTCGACTAAAATGGTTTCGATAAGCACACTGCTGGTCCATTTAGGTATGAAATCACTAATTGTTTTACCTGTAGACACCAATGCTAACGTGTCACATATAAATGATTTGCTGCAACTTCAACTCAAGTATGGATAATGCAGCAGTGTAATGTTCATATAGAAAACTAATTTTCAACTTGAAAAATCACCAGAAAAGGTTGGGTCACAAGGCATGTAAGAAGGTTCTTGTTTGTTTAGTAAACAGGTCAAGGGTACAGCTGTTTACAGTGATGGTTGCTCACAAAGTGTAAGCTAAGAGTGGAAATTTCGAAAAATGTTCATCAGTGATCCTGTAAAATTTATTAATACACTTCTTATATTTATTTTATTTTATTAAAGTCTCATCATAGTATATACAGTCTACAATAGCATAAAACAACAACACATAATATTATACACCATGTCACTCTTGTAAGAGTTATAAGAGACTAAAAGATATATATGATATCTTCTAAAAATATACTATATTTTACAATATTAATACTATATGTCATACAATTATCACACAATTCTTCTTTTTTTTTTTTTTTTTTCTTTTTTTTTCACAGCAATTTACCACATTACCATATTCATTTAATTTATTTTTACAATGATAAGAATTGAGCTATAATCGTTAATCCTGAGCAGAGTGTACTTATAAGTATAATTACAAAATGCTCTAAAAAAGTATTAAAATAAACTTTATATTAAAACACTGAATTTATGAAAACTGCACCATGATGGCATTAGAAGTGCTTATTAAAAAAAACATTTTAAAAAATCAATTATCATCTCAAATCAGATTTGCTATGACCTGATTAACAATCATTGCTCAAATATAAATAAAACAATTACATATATATTAAATTAACATAAGATATCAACATACATATACAATATTAACACATTGTTCACATAGAAATATATATTTACACTTCAAACAAATTAAATCTAAATCAAGCCTACCGATAAAGATAACTTGATCTTCTTTGCAATATTTTGAAGCAGGTTTTGGCACATATTCTAATCAGATTTACATTATTAAATAGAAAAACTATCTTCTGTTCGTCTGTATAGTCATTGAAATTTGAATCGAGTAAGAATGCATAATCAACCATTTGTAATCGTATATCATTATATAATGGACATGAAAGTATAACGTGAATCTCATTTTCTACAGTATCATTACAAAACGGACACACTCTTTTACAAACTGGAAGCCTTTCATAACGACCAGTTTCTAAACGAATGGGCGCAACACCACACCGAAATCTAGATAAAGCAGATCTATGGTTGCGTGGTAGAATCATTGTACAATATTCTTCGGTTTTAAAAACACTTTTAAATAATTTGTAAGTACGTAACTTGTTTCCACCTGTACTATTTCTACTATGTTCAAGGTTAACAATATTGAACCAATCATATTTATACTTATCAATAAACGCCCTGTTAACATTGCCAAGCATAGTTCGTTTTACTAAAACAGTATCCATATTAGTTATAACATTACAATCAATATTAGAGAAATTAGTCTTAACTCGATATGGCCAATTTTTACATCTAGAACTGTTTAAATTATAACAATAAGTAAAAACTTGTTTATTAAATCGTGTTATCGGCATGTAATTCAGTCGAATCCAATAAGTGGACACAGTGGTTAATTGTCTAGCAAAGACTGGCTTCCATGCCATATCACCAGCCAAAGCAGCTGACGGTGCATTACGTGTCGTGCCAAGAAATGCTCGCATTGCTCTATGCTGTAGGGCATCTATGCATGAAAAGGATCTAGTACCCCAAATGGCTGCACCGTAAGCTACAATGGACCATACCATTGAATCAAACAACTTTGTATAAACATTATATGGCATACCTCCTAGTGTCTTATATTTAGCAATTAATAAGCCTAGTGCTCTACTGGCTGACTTAGAAACAAATGAAGCTGTGACGTTAAAGTCTAGAAATTCGTCTAGAATCAGACCAAGATAAATATATTTGTCCTTAACATGGATATCAAATTCACCACATTTAAAATTAAAAACTGTCTTTTGAACACTTCTAGGTCTGAAGTGAATAACGTTTGTTTTTAATTGATTTATTGACATAAAATTTGTGTTACACCACTCGGATAACAAGTTAAGCATCAGCTGTAAATCAGTTTCAGTTTCAGCCAGAAGAACAATATCGTCAGCGTATAACATAATACAAGCTTTTTGTCCATTACCAATATCTATACCAATATCTAAGGCCTTCAATTTACAAGCAAAATCATTTACAAAACAATTGAACAGTAAGGGAGATAAACAACAACCTTGTCGTAGACCTGTTTTTACATCAAACCAATCGGTTTTCAAACCATTTATACGGACACATGACGAAACAGTTGTGTATAAAGATTTAACAGCTTTCAACATTTTACCATTAACTCCTATATTACATAGTTTATTCCACAATAAATTTCTATTAATAGTATCATAAGCCTTTTTAAAATCGATAAACGCCGTGAATGTGGAAGCTTTCATTTTTATTCGAGTTTCAATAATGTTAGTTAATGAAGACAAGTGATCTATAGTGCTTCTCTTTTTTCTAAATCCATTTTGTTCGTCCTCTAATTTATTGTTTGCTTCAACCCAAGTAGATAGTCTTTGATTCAAAATATAACAATACAATTTATACATTGAAGGAGTAATAGTTATACCCCTATAAGACATAGGATCACGTGGATCATTATTAGCAGATTTTGGGATAGGGTTAACAATACCTTTACCCCACTCTGATGGTATACAACCCGTTGTAAAACAGACATTAAACAATACATGTAAAATTGAAATAGATGTATCATTTTTAAAAATTTCTGCAGGTAAACCATCTATACCACATGCTTTATCTTTTTTTGAATTAAAAACTGCTTTATGAATTTCAAAAATAGATATTTCATCTTCAAATTCAGGTATAAAATCATTATTTACAACATTATTGTCATGTACAACATTATTCTGATCAGATGCATTATATAAATTTGAAAAACTAGTTTTCCATTTATTAAGAACAAAATCATTATCATTATTAATCTTTCCTGAATCATCCAAAACTTCCATTGGTATTTTCTTTTTCCTTTGAAATGCAACACCTATCTTACCTATACTTTTCCAAAAATTACAAGAGTTCTTATCAAGATCTAACAATAAATCGTTTTGCATTCTAAACCAGTATAACCTTTTAGATTTTTGAACAGCTTTGCTAAAATCTTTTCTACATCTTACAAAATTAATACGAAGTAATTTTCTTTGACATATATTATGACATTTTACATACAATTTTTCTGCTTGACACACCTTATTCCATAAAATTGATAAATTTTCGTCCCACCAGGGCTTTCCTATTTTTCTACGTTTATTAGACGAAGAGTTATTAATTTTAACCTTCCGTTTATGTAGCCTTTCTGACATTTCATTTTTAATTTGTTCACATAAATCTTGATATGACTTATCGATTTCGTTTTGAGTGCGTAAACTAGACTCGAGACTAAATACCGTATTATGTAAACTCGATACAATATTATGATCAGATAAAAAGGATTCTGGTATATTATGAACATCATATTTTGTAAATGTTTGGTTTGATTCAAATTCTGGTACTGAACGGTCAGAAACGCTACATGCAATATTTAAATTCCATGTAATAAAAGAATGATCTGGAACAGAAACTGGAACAACATCTGTCCTATTAACAAGTTCAGATGGTCTATGTATTGTACATTCAGTAAACATATCTAAATTGCTATGACTAATTAAACAATAATCAACAACCGAAGTACCTTGTGGACGAACACATGTAAAATCATTATTAGTACAATTACGACCATTTAAAACACAAAAGTTACTATTTATAAGAAAATCAATCATCACAGAACCATAATCGTTACTAGTAAAATCAACAATATTTCTGTTTGGCACAACATCAATTCCTTCAATAAAATCAGACATATCACCTATTCTACTATTAAAATCACCACATATAAACACAGTTCCTATATCTTGATATTCATAAATATTAGCTAAAATACTATCATAAAACATATTAACATCTATTTGTCTTGTAGAGTTCTTTGGTGGTAAGTAACATACACATGGAAATAAATAAAAATTGTCAAATCTATGTTTAAGTTTTAACCATAGTATTCCCTCTTTACTATTATCACATATCGAAATATCAAATGTATCTAATAAACTATTTCTTATAAGAAAAGCAACACCACCAGACCCGGACCAAGCATTAATATGTGTATTGGATCTATTATTACTAAACCATGTATATCCTTCAAAATCTATATTGTTATTATCTTTGAGATGAGTTTCTGATATTCCAATTATGTCTAAATTAAAATGACGAATACATGTTTCACGAACACTATAATTGTCGGAATGTTTATCTTGGTTAAAGCCATTCACATTCCAAAATCCTGCTTTTACCTAATATCTGTTTTGTCTATAGTTTCCGTTTCTACTATATGTACCACGGTGTCTTCCTTCCCGTCCGGCTGTGTCCCATTCTTGGTCTGTATTACGTGATTGTTCTTGACTATGGTGTGAATCTTGCCAGTTACCACGGTCATTGTTATCTCGCCGTACAGATTCATAGGCATAATGGCTCGTGTTTGCATTATTGTCACGGTTATCACGAGCATCACGGTTGTTTCGCGTATAGTTATTTTCACGACGCGTATTATGTGTGTATGTGGATTGTCTACCACTTCAATCTCCACCTCGATTGTTCACATGTCTGGTTCCTCTATTTGCTTCTTCATCGCGATTATTGGAGGTTATCACTTTGGTTCCCCGCACTGCTATACTCGAATCACCTCTCCTCACGGCTTCTACTAGGGTTCGGATATTAGATGCTAACCTTCGTTCCTGGGTGGTTTGATCATGGTTTATATAAACCGTACCATATGAACTGTGTCCTTTTAACATGTTCTTCGATGTCATTATCTTCTTCTTATCCTCGCTAGACCTGAGTGTAGCGATAATGATACCCGGCTTATTTTCTGTTCTGGAGGCCTTTCGTACCGCTGTGGTTGCAGTAAGGTTTCTTATTTTTAGGCCATCCTTAATAAGCGCATCTATTTTTGTCACTACGTTTTCATTTGTGGTTTCTGGGAGATCTCTTATGACAATATTAAGAGATATGTCTTGTCTGTTCTGAGTTTCACCAACATTTACTACTCTGTTTCCTGCTTCACTAGATGCCCTTTGTTCTATCCTTTTATTTATTTCAACTAAGTCAGCATTGAACTCAGTTCTCAGATCACTAAGTTTGTCATCTATTTCCTTTCTTATCTTTGACGCTTCAGTGCTCACTCTTTTATCTATGATTTTTGTTATTTTATCTGTTATTTTGTCTGTTAAAGCTTTCTCTGACTTTTCAATTTTAGTCTCTATCATGTCCATTCTTTTCGTTAAAATATCTTGCATGCTATGCATGTCATTAGACATTTTCTTTAACATTTCCTTTATTCCTATATCCGCATCTATATGTACATCTGCCCTTGTAACTATTTGCTCACTTACTTCATCTATACTCTTGTTTAATTGTTTCTTTCCTGTTTTACCCTTCTTGTTCTTTCCTGTAATCTGACTATTCACTGAGTTATTAGCATCACTTTGACTTAATTTGCTAAGTTTATTTTCTGTGTTATCATTGTTTGTCTGTTCACTGATTTCCTGTTCGGTTTTATTAGGTTCATCCATATTCATCAAGTTTCTTTTAGCTTTTACTTTTAATCTATCGCCGCTACACTTATCATTTCTAGCCTTTTTAATGCCACTTTCTGTAACATCAGATGCTGATAAATACCGCTTTCGTCCACTCGGTAGCGGTGTTTTTAACAGAACTGATGGACCCTGAGATGACATGACCGAGTTAACATATGCATCTGCGTCATCCAATAAATTACATTTACCCTGCGAATACGAACCCATATCGACAAAAAATGCACTCGAGTAACACAAACTCGAGTAAGCCTTTCGAACCACCAGTCAGTATTATTTAAAACGTTATACCGACGTATATCGATGATCACTCCAGCGAGACGGGCCGCGGATCAATACTCCTCTATACAATACAATATGGCCACGAGCACTTAGAAAAATCGATAATGGCAGTTTATATGGAGTATATATGCAGAGAAGATACAGTTTATAAATCACAATATCACAGTTATTTCAAAGTTTTATCATAGTTTTATCATTGCAAATGAATCAAAATACCTTTATAAAACTAATCCTTATAAAATATCCGTAAAATATCACAAATAAACACCTTAAAACACTGTATTTAAAAATCTTAGTGTCCGAGCAAAAAATAAGCAACTCCATATAATCGAGCCTCTTCTTATACATACAACCACAAAATCTAACAGAATTGGGCAGTTTTTTCCCTATTTATAATGTCCATTTTCAGCAAAAAAGGAGGATTACTTTTTATTATAGAAACTACATTCGACTACACCTCGGCGATTTACCTGTAATAAGTGGTGGTAAACCTATAAGAGAAGAAAACATGTTCAGATGTTTCTTAAATGAGGACTTTGTCTTGTCATTTTCATAACATGCTTAAAAATACCTACTTCATGCAAATCGATTGATTATTTGCCGAGATATGATCATGTAAGTACCAAGGACAATAATCCAAAATCGACAAAGGTCAGAGATATTTCTTTTAACTTTTGCACTGAATTGTCATACCAAATAGGATTAGATATTTAGAACAGTTAATAGACAGTAATAAAATATGCATGTTAGGTACAATAAGGTTGGTGAATATGCCATTTATGTCGATTTTCGTGCCAAAATTTACTTTTTAAGCAAATTCTTCAAAATTGGTGGTACCATAAATGATTATAGTAGCGAATACGACCTCAGTAATGCCACACATACCACAAAAATCAAAATTGATACTAGCTGAACGCTACCAAGTTAAGTTTGAATGATAAAGAATAATATTTTTCCTTTTACACAAATCTTCATTTGTTCACAGTGTCCTATTTTAGGAGGGTAGTGCAAAGATATGGTGGTTTCATGCCTACCAAACCTGCTTCCATGCAGATTTAATTCATGAAAACATGTTGCAACCATGCAACCCTACATATTCATACCAACAAAAACATAGTTCCATTTTAAACACTTCACAAACACATTATTTTAAACACGAAAACGATCTCAAATGTATAGCTTTTATAGACAAAATTGGACTAAAATCGCTCAAAACCTATTTAAAACACTATGAAAAACTTATTTCTGAGTTTATTTTATCAACTGTTATCGGAAAAGTGTCCTAGGTACGAATCTGAGCGAGTCCAAATTACTGCACGTATCTCTTATGAAGGTATGAAACCGCTAATTATTTTACCCATAGACACCTTAATGATTTGCTGCAACTTCAACTATAAAAAGAATAAATAATAATAATAAATGTCTTTATTTAAAGAAGGTTAAAACATTATGACATAATATCAAGAAATAAACATCATATTTTCAATGCGGCCTTCTGTATATAAATTAACAAACATTTAGTGATTTTTAACAAAGACACTAACAATAAAAGTTGACATTCAATCTTCGACAAACACTCAGTTATATTTGAATATAAAAGAAATCGTAATAGTCTTATATAATGTACATATATATCCAAGCAAAAAAAAAATAAATATTGACTTTAGTATCATTCATATCAATGTGCATTTTGGCAACAAACATTATATATAATTATATTTAAATGACTGGATAGTAGGAAGAGAACGTATGTCGACCGGCAGATTGTTCCAAACGTGTCGACCAAAGTCGCTAAATGTGTCTTTCATGTATTTTGTGTAATCAGATCATTTCGTGTAGCTGATCGCAGATTATACCTATTATTACATGAGAATGTCAAAAGTTGTGGGCTAGGTTGTTTATTGACTTATATATCAACACACCGGTATGTTAATGACATCTGTTATGAAAAGAAAGAAATTGTTTTTCATTTTTTTTTTGCTTTTACACCACACAGTACAGCAATAATCAAATGTAGACATGATGTAGGCATTATAAAACATATGTTAAATAGTAAGATATACGTTTTAAGACAATTTTAGAAGTGAGTTTGGAACACTATTTGTACATTCCAAGACAAAGTTCTGTCAACATAAACTCCCTGGACCTTTTGAATTGCGACATTTCTATATATAAACTATCAACAGTTAATTTCAAAATATCTACATGTTTGAGCTTGTGATTTGTTCCTATGACCATGCATTTAGTTTTCGCCTGATGTAATGACATATTATTCAAAATACACCACTTATTTATAATATTCATACGATCTTGAAAATGAGTATGATAATGGACCTTTGGAAACGGCCGAGCACGACACATACGAAATAGTGCAGTCTCGGTTTGATTGAGACTGTTCATGAGCGGTAGTGAAATATACTAGCTACCGCTCACGCCCTCTAACCCCGGGTTGAGCAGAACTCAATATTCATAAAATCAACAGTACACAATTTTAACCATCCCGAAGATGGCATGCATATGGTGGTGGACATGGAGTGTAACGCTTCCCCATGTCGTACGGCGTATGGTCCCAGTATCTAATTAAATTAAATGCCCCGAAGAGCGAAATAAACATAATGGAATTTAGTTGGGAGCAGCGGTTATGAAGCCTGCGTATCAAAGAGCAGACAACATATCCTATGAGTGGTTAAACAATACCCAGAGCCTTTTATCTGTTTTGTACATCCAAAATGTTATAATCAGATTTATATACTGTAGTATCATCTGCATGAATACCTGTATTTCCAGAGGTAAATGCGAATGCAATGTCATTAATGTACAATAGAAATAGAAATGGACCTAGTATTGATCCCTGAGGAACCCCTGAAGTAACTTTAAGCATCTCAGATTTTAAAGATTTTACCTTTATCCATGCTTTCTATTCGAAAGATATGAATCAAATAATTTAATGGTATTGTCTGAAAAATGGTAAAGTTTCAATTTGTGTATCAATATTATATGGTCTACAAGATCAAATGCCTTTCTGAGATCAAGAAATACAGCTCCTATTAAATTACCTGAGTCTTTATCCTTTAACCATGCTTCTATTAACCGTGTCAGGGCAGTATGACATGAATGATATTGTCTGAAACCTGACTGGTTCTCGTGAATAACATTATACGTCTTGAAATAGAATAGTATTTGAGTGGCTATATGACGCTCAAATATTTTTGAAATTGTTGGTAAGATTGAAATTGGACGATAATTACATGGGTCCTCTTTCCATTTTAGTGTATAGGAATCACACATGCCTCCTTAAAAATATCAGGGAAAACTCCAGTTTGTATCCTGTTATTTATGATTGAAGCTATTGAGGATGTTATGTAATCACCAAAATATTTTAAAATTCTAGGACCAATACCGTCTATACCTGTTGATTTATTACTATCAAGTTTATCAATCAACTTTCTAACTTCAAAAGGTGATATGAGTTTTATACTAAATGAAGAATATTTCAATTTAATATCAAGTTGTTGCCGTAATTACAGAGAAATCTCTTTTTACAAACCTTTTCTTTTTAACAATGTATCTTGGCATGGGGGCAAATAATTACTCTGAGGGGTTTTACTACAAAACACTTGGTATCTGGTCTCATCTATGCTGGTGTTACTAGACATGTTGTAACGGGCACATGCAAACTTCTCAGTTTCAGACAAAACATCCTCTGTAACAGGCAAGTCATTACCTAGACATTTCATTGACTTACATAGTTCTTGATCATTCGTCACAAGATCAAATACCTTCTTTTTACCCTTACCAGGAAATGCACTATTGGTATCGCATCCACTAAATGAGTGTAGGCCTGGTAAAGCCTCACACACCATTGGTCCAAGTTTCGTGGCAACTTCATCAATGTTAATGAATCGTGTCCGAGTCTTTGTACTAATGTGAATAAATAATTCACCTGGTATCATGCTGTAAGTGGCAGGCTAGCATTATCACATACGTGTCGGGTATCCTTATAACACTGCTGTCATGCCCAGCCTCGGCAGCATGCAGTGCATGCAGCAGCATACGAGTATCTGCCTCCTCCTGGGTAGAGTGTAGTTCTGGTATTCCTTCACAAACAATTTCACTTTCATTATTTACAACCCTGTAAACATGACAGTTTGGACAATGTGCGTAAAACAGAGAGCGACCAGCCAGCTTTCCTACATACTGTGGCTTATTCCACTTCTGGAAGAAGAACTCTACAAGGGAAGTTTTGTTATTGCCACTAGATAGAAACTTCTTCCACTGTTTTGGGATTTTCTGAGCACCAGACGTGATTTGTATTTCGGGCTTACCTTCACTAGCTCGTCGATCTCTTTCCTCATATTTAGTTGATATTTCAGGGTATTGGTCAGATACGATATCAAAAAAAAGTATGATAATGGACCTTTGGGAACGGCCGAGCACGACACATACGAAATATTGTAGTCTCGGCTTGATTGAGACTGTTCATGAGCGGTAGTGAAATATGCTGGCTACCGCTCACGCCCTCTAGACCCGGGTTGAGCAGAACTTAATATTCATAAAATCAACAGTACACAATTTTAACCCTTGCATTTCTATTTGTGTAGGGCAACACCCTGTCAAGAACAAGAGCTGCTAATGCGGAGAATTTATCGGGTAATTCAGATAGATCTTGGAGCAGTGCCATCAGATCGATAATCCAGACAGCAGTTGGAGAAATATTCTCAGGGTTGTCAGAGTCCTTCTCTATCAGCTCAGCTAACTTGGCCTTTGATGTTTTAATGTATGAACCGTCAACCTCTGCCAACGACCAAGGTATGGGACCTTCAACACATTTCCCAGATCCAAATTTCTAGACTTAGCCACCACAATCATTCTTGAAAACAAATTTCTATCAGCTCTTAAAATGATATTCTTATTACCCACTGTAACCTGCTTTTTTTGCCTAAGCTGGAAAATGTCTTCAAATTCATTTGTTTAAGTGGATCATAAAATGAGCTTTCATCATTTGATAATCGTGTCTTAACAAATGCTTCTGCCGCTTCCTGACCTTGTTGATTAGCATTCAGAAGATCATGACACACAGTCTTGTCAGCAACAACACCAGATGATAAGCTTGTTAGTTCATTTGATGTGCTGCTTTATGGATTAGATTTCAATGTCTCGACTAAATCAACAACCTTAACAGCATCACTGCAATCTCTTACGATTCTGGTTGACGAACCCTCCTTGTGTTCATGAGTTTGACGACCATCAACACCAGCAATAGAAAAACACCTTTCTCTAATCATTGCTCGTTCATGAGCTAACCACTTTTGTACTGCACTTTTGTTCAAACTGAAGCCAATGATGCTACCGCTTGTTTTGGTTGCTAGATTCAGTGTTTGTTCAATCGTTTGGTCTCTTGCAACTTGCGCAAATGAATGTGAACTTCTTTGAACCGCAAATTCACCACTTGAAATGTTTGCATAAGCTTCAGGGTGGTTGGTTTTTAACATTTGAATCCACATGAGATATACTGGCAAATACTTGGCGTACTTGATGCGATCATAAGCGAACATCCAGGGGACCATGCGACGTATGCATGCCACATGCAATTCCCAGTTGCCTTCCCTGGTCGATCGAATAAAATGAAGGAGTAGCTGGACCATTTCTATATAGGTGTTCCAGAATTTGGCTACAGGGACGACATTCGATTGGCAGTATGTTTGATACTTTTCTAGCAGGCACTCAAATGCATCCAACTCTGTGAATTCCTGGAAACGTTCAGGAGTTGGTGATTCACGTACGTCAGTATGGGTGGTAGTCAAGTCTACACGAACCTCGGCTAATTCATCTTCAGAAAGAATACTCACAAACGATTTCCATCTAAGTCGTAGCATGGCTTTCATGACCAGCTTATGCACTCGTACACCTCTATTATAGTGACGACCTTCCAACAAAGCATGTATCGAGCCAGACCCAATAATACCAGATTCGATCATTATGTCCCGAAGACCAGCATCACAAAATCGTTTACCGATAACTGCCAGAAATGTACACACTATGTGAAACGCACCAATACATGGAACAACACGTTTGAATTATGTTGGATGTTTCCATATGATCTCCAATGCCTTTGCATATATAGCCTGATCGAAGACAATGACAACATCAGTTTGATCGATGGAGTTGGTCTGCCATATTAATAGACCGTTTCAGAACATTGTACACAACAGGAAGCTGTGTTGGTGAAGCATCAATGACTTGGCAATACCCTACATCACATTGGCGAGGTACTGCAGATGTAGGTGTTACTTTCGCATTAAATGCAGACCACGCAGTTATTGTCTGCTTTCCAGAATCCACTTCGGCCTCATCAAGGTTTTCGAGTCTACACAAAAACCATCCAAAGTCACGTTTTGCTAGTGTTTTATACACTGTTTCTGGGTTGATCAGAATGTCTTTGGCTGCGTCATATGGCACAGGACTAATACGCTTTCCTGCTGTGTATGGTAGAAGTGGCTGTATCGGGTTTAAAACTTCTTTTACCAGACAGGATTACTTCTACTGGATCAATAAATGGACTGCATGTGTCGACCTGCCTCTGTATCACAATACCATTCGTACAATGGGTTGTGCCCACGCCTGAAAGTGTTTCCTCGAGTAGGTTGTTATTATCCCAAACGAACGTGGCAAATGAACCAGCGTTAATGTCACTTGGAAGTAATGCAATCTCATTTCCCTGCTTAGCCGCCTGCCTTTCTGCAATAGCTGTTTCAGTAGATTCCAACACTTGATAGGACACACGACCAAACTTATTCAGTAAAGACACAATTCTGGAAGATCCCGTAAAGTCTTGTACAGTCGGTGCTAGCGAAATATGTCTTAATTAGACCACGGGAAGCGTTGTATAGTAATTCTTGGCCAAGTGAAAGAATGAGTCGATGGATTTGCTCTCTAACTGTTACACGGCCGGTATACTGTATTTCCATAGATTCAGTTTTATCTGTAAATATTTGTAATTTAACTCGGAATGCACAAGTATAACATGTGCCGTTACATTCAGTTGACAACAATACAAATGGCCATTCTAAGCAAAGGGAAGTAACTTTTATAGTTAATTATTAGATAAGAGTGTTCTCATGAGAGTTATAAAGTTGAAACCATGCATGGACTCTTTTATAAATGGGAAAACATGACTTTCAATGAAGAAGTCAGTTTGTACGTGAATAAATTCATTTTTAAATATTTTTTACAAAAAAAAATAAAAAAATCATGTAACCTCCCTTTTTGGATTTTTTTTACATGAACGTAATATTTCTTTTTCATGATTTTCTTTCCTAATTGGTTTCTATATAGGGTTATATCATTATTTCAAAGTTTTTTTCTTTTAAAAATACCAATGATAATGATAACAGTTAATTTAAAGTGTACTGTTCGCTAAACTTTACCAAAATATCTCACAAATTACCTCCCCTTTTGTGTTAATTAACTAACTTTCTTTTTAAACTGCATGAAATACATTTGCGTGTATTATATCAACATGTTCCCAAAGAAACATTCAACATTTTATGCATTTTTAACCCAGTATGACCGTTTATATGCGCTACAGTCATACATCAGAAAAAACAATGGCGGCCATCTTTGATCATCGTTTCCATGGAAACGGACGCGTCTAACAAAGTCTAACAAGTTGCAAAAAATTGTAGACATTCTAAGCTTTCTAACGATACCAAAAAACCTTTGCCCCCTCTCGGGGGGACATAACTCAATTTTTAGAGCCTTATTTGAATATCAGGTTGCATACTATCAGTGGATATGTTGTTTTCCGTAATTTTCTTTTCGATCACTGTAAATATTTTGGGTAGGTCTATTTGTAAAAATTGGTTTCTGTTTTTTCCGTTAATCAAAAGGACGATTTTGTTTGATACATATTCATTGTGTAATGTGTCGATTTACCTGAGAAAACCTTGTACTTTGTTTCAACAAGATGTCTGGCTTTGTCAATCACAGGGATCTTTTTTGCAGATTATGTTATTTTACTGGGACATGAAGAACTCGTCAGTTGCAAAACGCAGCAGCTCGTATGTTCCGGCATTTAAACTAAGTTTCACGCCGCTACCAGTTTCAATAAGCTGTAATCCCTGGTTTTCTGTTACAGAACATTTTTCTTCATGGATTTAATTTCATTTAGTTTATAATTTCTCTCCTCAAGTGATGATTCTGAATTCCTTCCATCTTAATACTTGAGATTTCCATTTGTGAAATTAGATTATATGCTGATTTCTGAACTTTTTCAAATTCCATTTTTAAATTAATACACCATTTGATAATATAATTATATCACTATTAAAATCCTTTATATCACTTTACGGATGAAAACCGACGTTATTATTAATTATTTACCATCTTTTTAAAGGAGATTTATTTTCAAACTTGTTTACATCACACCGGACGTGACGTAATGATAATGGTTAATGCAGGAGTGTGATTTTCATATAGAAAACTAATTTTCAACTTGAAAATTCAAGTCACAAGACATGTACGACAGTTCTTGTTTGTTTACTAAACAGGTCAAGGGTACAGCTGTTTTCAGTGATGGTTGCTCACAAAGTGTAAGCACAGAGCCGAAATTTCGAAAATATTCATCAGAGATCCAGTAAAACCTATTAAAACACTTCTCATACATACAACCACAAAATCGAACAGACATGGGCAGTTTTCCCATACTTATA
The DNA here is from genome assembly GCA_037043455.1 of Cyrtodaria siliqua. Lineage (NCBI taxonomy): Eukaryota > Metazoa > Mollusca > Bivalvia > Adapedonta > Hiatellidae > Cyrtodaria > Cyrtodaria siliqua. The sequence goes on along the minus strand of JAWPHD010007048.1, from coordinate 32,249 downwards.
ATGCCCATTTCCATCAAAAAAGGAGGGATTACTTTTTATTATAGGAACTACATTCGACTACACCTCGAAGGTTTACATGTAATAAGTGGTTAAATAAACCTTTACTGATTTGCTCCTTCTTTTTTCATCCAATCAGAGTTAAGTAAACAACTGATTTGATTTGTCAGTTGTTTTTCCGTTCTCAACTCACATAGCGGTGTTTTACATCGTTAAAAAGGAATTAACGCTTTAAGCAAGATAAGTTAGTCGATAACGGCCATTGATACGATTAATAGATACATCGTTTATGAAATGTTTGATATTCAGACTTGCCGTGATGTTAGTAAATTAGCCGTATCCTACTTACTCGTAGGTGTGTAATCCGGTAGCATGCCATTAACAAAACATGTTTTAATACAAGGGTACATGTTTTATTTTGTTATGTCACCGCCCCAACCCCACTCCGCATATCCCCTGGATATATAAAATGGTATACAATATTCATATGTTTTTCAATCAATACATCAAATCTTCCTTTTTCCTCCATTGAAATTTAATCCCTCCGACATTAGCATTGATTAAAAAGTGATTTGCACAAACGTGCATCTCTTATGAAATACCAACATATGAAAGCGAAAGTAAACTAAACAGTAGAAACCAACGGTAAGTCTGCATTCATTTATTCAAGATCTTTTTTCAAGATCTTTTTCTTTAATTACTTTATGATGAAAGCAAACATTCGTTTGAATAATGCCATCTTGTATGTTTCTCCTACGTATCAGTGCATAATGAGTCATTGACCAGCCACTATCAACAAGCATAGGTGTAATCAGCTGGTCGACTTGACAGGGTAAATAGTATACGCTCAACAAGATCCATATCTCGTCATGTAGAAACAGTGTAAATGTGAGTGGACAGGGGCATAGGGGCAGTCCTCAATATTGTGGAAGGTGCCTGTAAGGGTGTGTGGGGGTGGGGGAGGTGGGGTTGTGAGGTGTGGGACGGGGGTAGATAGATTATGTACTGTCACAGGGCTTATCATTAGCCAGTTAATGGCTCGACAATGTAAATGAACTTCCAGTGGGTGGGGTATTAGTAGAAAACTAAAATGAAATAGACATTTTATTAAATATGTAACACCACATATAAACAACATAGATTCTTTCCATGCAAACGAAGATTACAGTACATGATTATTGCTTAGATTAAATGTATAGGCAGTGATTAACAATACGTTAGATATGTATCCGACATTTAAGCCAGTTGTCAAGAGAAAGCTAAATAACTTCGATGACACCTTGAAGTTGTCTTCGACCATATTGTGCATTTAGAAAAAATTGTAAATGAATGTCAAATACGGATTTTTGCCTATTTATGGAGTATACATCTTCATCTTCAAGTGGATTGTTAAAACTCTGAACAAAATTAAAATCAACAACTTTAGTAACACCGCCCCACAAATATTAAAGCCTGGAGATTCTCTTTGCTTTTTAACATAAAATGTAAGCTAAATTGCGTCGCACTGACAACATCTAAGGAGCAATTTACCCTAAAATAATAACAATGTTTTTATCGAAGATATAAAAGTTTGTGGTTTCGGCAAAAAAATTGGGCGTCGAAATCAGATTTTTAGTCAAAATATGACTTGAGTAGTATAGATACTGATAGTACCAGCGCAATTTCCCCTCGCGGGCCTCAAACCCAAGTAACAGTAACATATGCTAGCCGTGGCTATTAACTCAAGCACGCCATCATTTATACAAAAAATCTAAATGAAAGTCATGCTTAAGTCAAAAGTCCCGACACATATTATTAGTTGCTTCAGCAACCCCGCTCTGGGAAACTCCGCTGATACTTTCAGTATCTATACTACTAATCAATCCGGTTGTTATTTTAATAACATAACATTTGCAACTCATTAAGCAAAGTCAGACGGAACCGGGCAGTAATCTTCATCATCGCTCTGCATATCATTTTTTACCAAGGAGTATTTTATTTTTCTACACTTTGCTATTTTGTATTTCAGTTCAAGAAGCTCTTCTCTGTTTCTATCCAGCTCGCGTTCATAATTATCCATTTCGACCAGCAGTCGTCTTTTATTGGTGTCCATAAAATCATCACGAACTACTTCATATTCTACTTGGAGTTGCTTGTTTGTCATCAGTTTTCTTCTATATTTATCTTTTAAATTGTTAAGTTTTCTGCAAACCTTGTCTAACTGTTCTTGTTCCATTATATATTATAATACTATATATAATTTTTTTTAAACCCTTATTTAATATTTTCAATATCCTTGAATGCTACTCAACTATTACAATTAACATTTATCATACTCTATCATAGTATATTTTACTTATATGATAATGTATCTTGTCCATTATCCAGTATGTACCGTTTATCATCATAAGCTGATAAACTTTTTTTATTTATTGCATAGCTGCTTATGTTATGCTCTAATGACTTTCATCTCATGGTGAGCTTCTGTTGCCGTAAACAAAATATTTTTGTAATCATCATGTGCTATCTGTTTTTTAACAACACACTTTTTAACACCCTTGCATTTCTTTGTACTAACCTCATTATCTAACATATACGAATATAGTTTACTTCGCAACCCGACAAATTCAACAATGGGTATTCCACAAGTTTCATCTTTCATCTTGCCAATAACTTTTTTATTATCATTAAAATGAAACTTACTTTTTGGATCATAATCACAATAATCAAAAAGTTCTTTATTCTTGTAAAAGTCTGCATACACATCTTTTGTTTTTATTTCATAACACAAGGAATCGGTTACAGTAAATAATAACTTAGCTTTTTTATCATATTTGCTTTTGATATAGTTGTAATGGAAATCATATATCAAATATTTTGACAAGTCTAAAATACACATGCCAACATAACAAGGACGATTTAAAACTAATCGTTCTTTTATATGGCAAATCAATTGTCATTAACAATTTTACAAGAAATAAATGAAGGTCTTGCTACATATTTTAAAAGGACTTCCTCGTCGTGAGTTAATTTAACACTTTTACCAGCTGTTCTCTTAGCAGTATTAAAGTCTATGTATGTCTGCAACCACTCTGATTCATCAAACTGTAGTATTCGGTGTATTTTTGTTACCTTCAATCCAAGCTTTTTATACAATTCTAAGTTTCCAAAATGCACGACATACTTTTCTTTATTTTTTAGTGTTGTGACACGTTTGTTAACATTGCGTGATCCCAAATTAAACTTTTGTTTTAAATTTTTACAATAGTCTGACAACCACTCATCTTTGATATTTAAACTTTCCGGGGCGAGAGGATAATCATTATCCGAGTCATGCAATTTCTCAGGATACTCGATATCACATTCAACAATGTAATTTGATTTTCTTTTTTCAATCTTGTTAACCGACTTGAAGTTGCCAGTAGGTAACGGTTGGCACACCCATACAAGTTATTAGCATCAATATATATTATATACTTGCTTTCTTTTTTCTTGTCATAGTTTTTCATATATTTATTGTTAGCTGTGAATATCTGTTTGCAATATAACTCGTGCCGCCTCTTAATCCTTTTTCCACAAACAAATATTGATCAATATCAGTTATTAAATCAAGTTGGATACCAGTCATCTTGAGGCATGCATCCCAGGCTAAACCAGGACTACTGAAGTAATGACAAGGATCTAATTTGTAATACTCAATACACATTTTTCTAAAGTTTTCTCAAAACATCTGCAAGCAGCAGTACATCAGTCTTAAGATACAGATCATGATATTCGCCCATATTTTTAATCTTACATGTTTTCCATATTTTTTTAGCATGATCATAATCTGCATCTGAAATGTGCTCATCATTTAATTGAGAATAAAAGTTATTTTTGCTGGGTAATTTAGCTTCCTTCAAACGTTCAAAACTGTTCATATAATCATAAGAATAAACACCTTTTCTTTTTAGCAAGTCTATAACTTTTTACCGCTACATTCTTGAGATATGTATTGAAACGACAGAACGTTTTTACTAGATTATCTAATGATTGGGACATGAACTGGAAACTGTCAATCAACTCTAAACTTTTTCCTAACATGAAAGCCATATACTTTTCCATGTTATTTGGTATAACATTTATGTTTTGTTTAAACTTTCCGATGTGTTGCATTATGAAGTGAGAGTCATATCCTCTCAAGTTATGAAACACAACAGGTATTTTTTTAGTCAGCCTGAAATTAATATTACATATATCGTGGGCGCTTCCCCTATACTTTCCAGTTATATGACAATGGTCCCTGACTTTTCTAACAGAGTTTTCATATGCTACTGTACGACCTGGGTCATCTTTTTTAAGAGTTATTGAAAAACCATTACCGCAAATATGGCATGATTTAGATTTTTGGAATCTAGCTTTTTCTTTCGGCGACATCACCAAATCGTTCTTAAAATGTGTATTCATAGTTTTCTTGCACCACTTTTCTTCTTCTATCATTGTAAACAGCATTTGATCCTCTATACGTTACAACTTGTTTTGAATATTGATCATCATAACAACAAACAACCTTATACCCATAACTACAATCAGTATGCTATTGATATGCTTCTGTTTGTGTTTTTTTAGGATTGTTTGATGTTGAAGAAATACCTTCTGTTACTGCTTTAAAATCAGCATATATAACAAACGGAACCATTAGCTGCCTGTCATAGCTTTTAAACTGCACTTGTTCATCTTTGTTTGGCATTTTTATTGCTTGTTTTCCGTTAAGTGAAAGACAATCAGGCTCATGCTTTTTTAACACACGTTCTTATGTAAAGCATTGTAGGCATGTTTTACAAAACCATTTTCTTCCATTGTGTGCTGTTCGATTAGACATCGAACTGTTAACGTTTTTATCCATATGTAATTTTTTCTTTTTCAGTGATCAAAAGCATATCACACGATTCTTTTGCTTTATTTTTTGATATGCACAAAGGGTATACTTGATTATCTTCATATCCAAATATGTTAAAACAAATGTTCTTTTGTTTTTCTATTTTTGGGATTTGTTTGATAGTAACAGGAAATGTAATTCTTTTGTAATCAAGATCACCAATATGATTTTTGTACTTTGTTATTCTTTGAAGATCTTTTTTAACAAGAAATTTATAAGCCAAATGGCACCATCTAAAGCACTCATTATCTTTTTCATTTTTTATATTTATCAATCCTTTTTTAGCATTAGCAAGTTCCTTAAGGTAAATTTAAATAAGAGCTACCTCGCAAAGGTTTATACTTTATTCGATTTATGTAATGTACGTCTAGTTTTTCAATTACCCAACCACTTCCCTGCTGAACCCAAGTTCCGATCCTGCTTATAATTTCCTCACGTGCTTTATTTAGAACCTCTACTATTTCATTTTCGGTTAATATTGTTACCGCTTTAGAATTAAAGTAAGCTGTTTTGTATGTTGTTACCCAACCGTTTCCTTTGTCATCTGGTACTCTTTTTGTTAAAGTAAGTTTTATGTTAGCACTTAATTTAAAGCCACCAGTTTTTCTTAGTTCTTTTTTAAGAAATTTCACAACACTTGATTGTGTTTTTTGTAGTTGTCTGAGCGGATCATTACTGAAAACATTTACTTTAAAAACCTTGCTATACTGTTTTGGGGATGTTTCAATTTCTCGGATACTCATTATATAATATTACATGAGATTATTTTGTTAAACCCCTATTAATTAATTAAATAACATTTTTTTTTATTAAATATTTTTATCCTCATCGGAGTCCTCATCAGCATCCTCATCGGTAACCTCATAAACATGTTCATCGATGTCCTCATTAGTAACCTCATCCAAGAGAACATCTAGTTTATTATCCAGAAGAATGTCTAAGTATCTCCAAAATAATTTTTCTTCAACTCTATTATCTACCATCTGATTTGTTTTTACATGATATTTGCAGTATCTATCAAAATCAACAGTTTCAAGATTACCTCCAGCTGCCAGTGATTTTATTTTTATCCTGTATTTGCAATCATTTATTTTATCTTTTTAATAAACATTTCAAAGTAACATCCAATATCAGTATTAATTACATGAGGCTTTTCCAACTTGTTGATTAACTCATTTTTGAAAGCCTCAACATTTTGACTACTGCATTCTAATTTGTTTTTATGCTAAATCTGTAAGAAGCTTTGTAGCATCGTTACACTCACGCTCAGTTTTTATTGCCCAATCTTTTTTAAAAGCTGCAATAACTTCTTCCAACCGTTTCATGTGACTTTCTTTAAACTCTTTGATATCTTTGTCTATCTGAACCAAAAAAGTCTGCTCGTAAGCAGCTACTTTTTCATAAACTTGTTTTTGTTTCATCAAAGTGTTTTCTTTCTTCTTCTACAAAACTTCCCATATATTATAGATTATATTATTTTTATTTATCCATACAGATGTCACATGCGTATTTAATTCATTTTCCACCACTTCAGTCATTTCCTCTGTTGGGTGATTCCTGCCATTCACGAAAGTCCTCAGTGGCATGTTGGTTTTATGAAGCTTTGGATTACCCTGAAGCTTTCCAGATGTCCCACCAGATGGCATAATATATGATTTTATATCATTGTGTTTGCTCCTCTTTTTTGCATCTCATTAACGAGCTTTCTTACGTTGTTTTCAAGTTTTTGTGTTTTGTCATCTATATGATTTTCACCACCTGTTATATTTGTGGGCTCGCCCTGGATAATCCTGAGAAACACCAGAAGTGGTTCTCCTGTATGATTAGAAATTCAAAGACGAATTTCAGTCTGGTGGGGGTGCATGTAACCGCGTACAGGTAAATGGTGAATAATCGATTCCTCGATAGCTCAGTGGTTACAGCGCTGGTACTGTACACTGGAGACCCTGGGTTCGAGTCCCGGTTGAGGAACGATGTTTTCACCACCTGTTAAATGTGATATGGGTATATGGGATATGGGTTAAATGGGTATATTTTGATATTTAATTTGTATTTCCTTTATTTATTATACTTGCGTCTTATAATTAATATTTGTAACTAACGTTGCAATCCTTCCAAGTTAGCTCATACTTCTTTCAAGGAAAGAAAGAGTAAAACATAACAACATGGCATAATATAATTTTATTCAGCATTAAACCACAACACAATAGTTTATATCCTACAGAGTAAAGCGGGCACACAAGCAAAACATGGTTCTCATTCTCAATAACTCGCATATTGCAAAAAATGCAAACCCTGTCACTCCATTCAGTATTATTATGTCTACCTGTTTCGACAGCAAGTGATGTGCTGATATTTGAAATATTTTTAAATATGTGTTAAAGCAAGTCGGAATAAAGGAGTAGTAATTGTACTTAAGTATAGACTCTATCCAGCTTAGTGTTAACGGTAGGTTTTATCGATAGTCTATATAGGTCACACTCTAAACCATGAAGAGCGCTCGTAGTAAAATCTTCATGAATAATTGCAATTATTTGAAATTGTGAGCCATCTGATAGTGAGCCACTAGATAATGTTCATAGTTAAAATTAAATTAAATCTACTATTCTTCAGTAATCTGCTAGAATTATTGATACATCCAAACCAAGATTGCTTGTACTGATCTAAAATTCTGAGTTTAATTTGATCGTTAGTTGACTATGCCAAAAATCCAAAACCCCTAAACTTGCTAATTCTCTCTTAATGGGCCACGCCCAGTTAAAACTATGATTATTGTTGTGTTCGCATTCTTGTTTTATCATTAATTCATGATATAAGTTGTATAAATCAAGGAGTCCCGTTTGGTAAGCACATTAACGCAGCATATAAACATTCTCAGTGTTCTAAATTTGTCGATTTTCTAATTAGGGGCTTTATGAAAACCCCACACTTCACACGAATAATTTCAAATCGACCCAACAAGAGAGTCAAATAATTTACCCCTCTCATTGAAAGGGAGTTTTATTTGATTAAATATATTATACAATTTATGCAATGAGTATGGCGCATGTTGAGCTAATTGCCGTTGGGTTCTTGACCAGTTATTTAACTATTTCTAATTGATGTCCATCCACAACAAATGCAGGATTTGAGGGTCTGCCATTTTCAAAGATCATTATGTTTATTTTACTTGTGTTGATTTTACTACAACGAGCTACGGAAACGAAACCCATAATCATCATTAAAATAATCGCCGCAGTAAGATGGGGACAACTGAGTAAGCATTCACAAAACTCATGTCTATATTCTAAATCAGGTAACACCATTAACTGTTAATAGAACAAACAAATGCCCAGGCGTGGAAAAAAGTTTCAACGCGCTGCATCCACGGGCGGCGTAGTGACGGCGAGAAAACGTACCAGAAATTGTAGATATTAACATATACTTTATTCAATAATACAAAAGACCATAAGGTCCTTGAGTATACATTTTAACACAACATATTTACATGTAGTCAATGTCGGGTTACAGTTTAGCATTATTTAATATTTAAATATTCAACAAACAATACATATAGTTATGACTATCAATATAATGATAACAAGTTACACAATGAAAATGGATTATTAACTCTAAGCCCCACACATATGCGTCTAATTAATATTTGACAAAATGGTTTGTTAAAGAAATATGGGAGAGCAGACATTAATTAACATAGTTAAGTTCGTTTCGAATTTTAAAGCTATTAAAATATATATTGCCAGAAATAATGTTTAATGTACTTCTGTCTTAGTTCATTAAACAGTGCACATTCCATGAAGAAATGAAATTCATCTTCAAGTTTATTACACACGATGCATTTTCTTTCATTTACAGGTATTCTTTGTGGTTTGGGCCAACGTCCTGTTTCAATTTGTAACCTATGTAAAGACATTCTAAGTCTTGATAGTACGGAGCGAAATTTACTTACGTTTATTATATCTAGGTATGATTTATATGCAACCACATGAAAAAGCGAATATGTCTTAGCCCTAGACGAATCTGTTATTCGTCCATTCCCGTTTTGTATACGATTGTCAGTAAGCCTTTGCTTAAAGACGGATAAAAATATATTTATGTTTCCTACTCCCTGAAAATACCACACATCATTAAATCCTGGACTTTTAAGCAATGTTTTTACAGACAATGCCCAGTTTTGTTTATTTGGTTGAAGTTCAATATAATTTAACATCATTCTGTACGTAGCTTTACACATTTTAAATCCTCATATTTGAATATTTTATACCTGTATTTAATTATCGAGGCTAGTTTGTAGTAAGTAATAATTTTGTGTTGCCTATTTAACCCCAAGTAAGTTTTTACAAAAGCTAAGATGTTCGCGTTCAATAATATTAGCCTTTAGAAATCCCTAGACTTCACCTCCATAATGTAGAACTGGTATTATGAGTTCATCAAACAGGTTTAAGACATGTGTAGGTGATATATCAGTAAGTATTTGTTTAGTTGAAATACAGCTTTACCCGCTTGCCCTGACAGTCTGTTGTGCCAAAAAACGAGCCAACAGAAGTGAAAACAATACCAAATAACAAAACAGTGGACTATATCTACGTTGTTACCATTGTACATACATGATAGGTTTCTAGGTAGCATTCCTGCTTTTCTAAATACCATAACTTTTGGTGAAAGTTTAACTGTGTGGAATTGTTCATAATTAAATGTCATATTTAAAAAAAGTATGATAATGGACCTTTGGAAACGGCCGAGCACAACACATACGAAATATTGCAGTCTCGGATTGATTGAGACTGTTCATGAGCGGTAGTGAAATATGCTGGCTACCGCTCACGCCCTCTAGCACCGGGTTGAGCAGAACTCAATATTCATAAAATCTATGGTACACAATTTTAACCATCCCAAAGATGGCATGCATACGGCGGTGGACATGGAGTTATATGCTTACCCATGTCGTACGGCGTATGGTCCCAGTATCTAATAAAATTAAATGCCCCGAAGAGCGAAATAAAAATAATGGAATTTAGTTGGGAGCAGCGGTTAGGAAGCCTGCGTATCACAAGTAACAGCCAAAAGACTAAATTAAAAGCAGACAACATATCCTATAAGTGGTTAAACAATACCCAGAGCCTTTTATAGGCCGGAGTAGTGGAACCACCGAAGCAAAAATTAAGTAAGAAAACAAAAGAAATTGAAAATGTACCACCGATAATTAAATATAAGTATCGGGCTCAGCGATCTCGTAAGATCGAATGAATAACAGTACTGATTGCAAGCGCGGGGAGACGTTTTACTGCCGCCACACTGCACAAGCAACGCCACTGTGCTATAAAAAAAGTATGATAATGGACCTTTGGAAACGGCCGAGCACGACACATACGAAATATTGCAAAAAAATAAACTTTTTAATATCCAACACAAAATAAATTCAAAGCTAACCTAGAGCTTTCGTCCTAGTACTAGTGAGGTTTCACATCAGATTAACATTGACAACCCTGGACATTCGGTATCACTGGACTCAGTAACTATCCTGGACCGGGACCCTCTTGGTTTGGGAGAGGGGTGAGGGAGGCGGTATACATCCGGGCGCACAAGCCAACACTCAACAAGGATGGGGGCCGGTACAACCTGTCGCACATCTGGGACAGCCTATTAACATCGATCACTCAGAGTGGTGTTAATCCCCAGTAGTCTAATCTCTTCAGTCTGCTGATGAAGTCCTTAGTACTAGGACGAAAGCTCCAGGTTAGCTTTCAATTTTTTTTGTGTTGGATATTAAAAAGTTTAAATATGACATTTAATTTAACCATAACTTTTGTTTTAGGTATGTTAACCGTAGGCCTCCATTTCATGCAATAATCATATAACACATTAAAACCATTTTGTAACCTGTCTTTCGTTTCATCAAACAATACAATATCATCTGCATATAAAAGCAGAAACAATCTTAAATAATCAACATCTATACCTTCATATCAGCTCTGTAAAATGTTCTTCATGTTCTTCAATATCATTTAAATACATTGCAAGTATAAATGCATTGATGATTATCAATGTTTTCCATTATTTCAGCTTGAGTAAAAATGGGAAATGGTGTTTCAAAGCCGGAGGGGAAAAGGGAATCATATAGTGTCGCAGAGATAGAACCGATTGTTATTCGTACCAGGGTAAGACAGTATGTCTACATAATCCTCAAAGGACGGTAGCGTTTGATTATTGTCTTAAATATTGTCTAGTTGTACCCTTAATGGCTTGTTATTCTGTTTACTCTGGCTTCTGCCAAGTCAATGAATACTTACTTTTTTGCTGTTTGGACGTTTTTATATTCATATATACATGATCATCTATGTGTTATATTTATATTGCCTATTATTGCTGCTTTGTTTGTAAGAGAATATAACATTTACACTGTCCCGTTTTATTGGGATGATAATATGGTAAAGATTAGGTTTGTTGACCCTAGAACTTGATTAAAATCCCCAGCGGCATTATTTTGCCACAGACCGTTCCAAAGCGGAACACTATTGTCACCCATTTTTATGATCCCCGAAGGTCGAGCATATAGTTGCTGCTTTGTCCGTCCCTCCGTGTGTCCATGCGTCCGTGCATCCAGGCGTCCTTGTGTCCGTCACACTTTCTTGTCCGGACCATAAATCGAAAAGTACTAAGGGGAATGAAATGAAAATTGAAACATTGATAGAAGACAATGAGAGAAAATGCAGAGTGCAAGAACCGCCGTAACTCTTTCATCATTCAAATTAGAGTTATTGCCCTTTGTAATTTTATACTTAGATGTTTTGGCCAGAGCGTATCTTCAAAACTACTTTTGGGACTGCAATTTGCACTTCACACAATGATAGAGGGCAACGAGTGGAAATTCAGAGTGCAAGAATTGTAACTCGGTCATCCTTCAAATTAGAGTTATTGCCTTTGTAATTTTATACTTAGAACTTTTGTCCGGAGCATATCTTCAAAACTACTGATGGGACTGCAATGAAACTTCACACAATGATAGATGGCAACAAGTGGAAATTCAGAGTGCAAGAAATGTAACTCTCTCATCAGTCAAATTAGATTTTTTTTCCTTTGTCATTTTATATTTTGATTTGTTATCCGGAGCATAAACTACTAATGGAACTGCAAATTGAAAACTGCTGGGTGATACAAGGCCATATGATAAAAAAAAGTATGATAATGAACCTTTGGAAACGGCCGAGCACGACACATACGAAATATTGCAGTCTCGGTTTGATTGAAACTGTTCATGAGCGGTAGTGTAATATGCTAGCTACCGCTCACGCCCTCTAGCCCCGGGTTGAGCAGAATTTAATATTCATAAAATCAATAGTACACAATTTTAACCATCCCGAAGATGGCATGCATATGGTGGTGGACATGGAGTGTAACGCTTCCACATGTCGTACGGCGTATGGTCCCAGTATCTAATTAAAATAAATGCCCCGAAGAGCGAAATAAACATCCCGAAGATGGCATGCATACGGCGGTGGCAATAAGCTGACGATACATTTCGGGGAGCATCCATCGGTTCTACCAATTTCTTGTGTGTGTGTGATTTCAAATGTCTTACTTATTATTAACTTCATAATTGCTGTTAATCTAAATACTTGTTTTGGTTGACTGTGGTCCAGGAACGCTACATTTCCTGTTCGACTTTTATATCTTCTTTTATATGACGTATAATGAATACAGGTCAGTCGATTTCAGGAATGTGCCAATGCATTGCTTTAAAATTGCCTATTTAGTTGTGAGGAATACTATAGTGTCTATAATTATATGAACTTGAATATTCATAGTACACATTTAAACTAATATCAAATTAATATTAAGTATATGCTGTTATGGGTTAATTCTATTAATCCAAATACCGATTCACAATAAAATAGTTACTAAAGTCACACATAGTTACACACACAATTAGTTGTATGTATGGTGTTGCACATTGGTCACAGGCCATCCAAGGTGTCTCTTTTTTGTATTGAGATCATTTGTTTAACCATTGCTGATACACATAATACAGTGTCACATAATACATTTTCGTGTATATGTTGTGGCCATAGGACCATCTGGGCCTGGTGAAAAAACAATCAGAAGTAGTTGAAGATATGATAAAAACACAACAGACCATTGTCAAAAAGATACTTGAAGAGAACCGACCTTCGCCGAACAGATCTAAAGGTAAGCAAATTATTATATACACTTCATTTATTCCATTACATAGCCGTGTGGCGGCCGTAAAAAGTCTACCCGTATATCCAATCAATATTGTTATTTTTACATCCAACAGGGATTGTATGACATTCATAGATCCAGTTTCATCCTTTAACACATGTGTTACTTATAACATGTTGAAGGTTTTGTGTTCACTGATATTTTGGCCCATTTTAAATAGGATTTTCCTAGGAGTCTTTTAACGAACACACTTAAAATAAATATTTCTCCTCTTCGGTTACACTCTGCTCCATCTATACAAATTCCACATAATAACTCTACACAACTTAGATCAAAGACATGTGTACGTCTTTAAATCTGCATTCGGCAACCTCATTCCATGTTTCTTCCAATAATGTTACCAGAACTTTTAATAACGGCTCAAAAGCTTTTTTACCACCTCTTGGATCACCTGTTTTGAGAAAATATCGCGTAACGTCTCCATTCAGCCATCGTTTTATTCCATCTAGACGTAGAGTGTTTCCCTCTATAAGTAAGTGCAATGCTAAAATGTGCATTTGTTGCAATTATTTATCTTGCAAGTCCACCATTCAATCAACTGCTAATGGTAGAACATTTAATATATGTCTAGCTTAAATTGTTGACTGACGTACTTCTCGCGTCATTTATGTTTTGACTTAAAATGCACCACGTTGTGGTATACACTATGTTGGACAAACAGGTCGTTCCTTTAAATATCGATTCCGTGAGCATAAATACAATGCAGGCATTCCAAAAAGTTAAAGAATTATCTATATCAAAACTTTCGTCAGTCAGGTCATACTTTTAGTGGCGTCACTGTTCTGCCTGTTGAATATATAATTTATGATAATTATGCTACCAAAAACTTTAAAATAAAAGCTAGACATACAGCAGAACTAAATTGGATGACACACCATTTCCACTGGGCCTTAATGATAATATTTATCAACAAGAAAATATTTCAAAAGAGCCTTATATTGACATTTTTGCTATATTTTCCATTCGAAACCGTACATGGTTGTAGACGTACTGATGACATCAAACGTAAATCACGTATTACTGTGTCAGTTGCTGATTTACATACTTTTTTTAAACAGTCTGGAAAGCACTCGACCCATATTGACAAGGAGACTGATCACGTCAGACATTTTCTAAATGTTATCTTAATAAGGGCATTGATGTTATTGATATACCAAGTATTTTTCGAGATAATCGTGTTGTTGATTCTATTCCTCAATATTACAAAAATTCCGAAAATCCTATACTTTGTTATAAGTACAAAAAAACAATTAGAAATATGATTTTCAACTACAGCAAAATATTAGGGGCTAGAGGGCGTGAACGGTAGCTAGCACTTTTCACTACCGTTCATGAACAATCTCAATCAAACTGCAATTTGTATTTTTCGTGTTCGACAATTCTTTCATACTTTTTTTCCAACGATGTACTGGATTTCCAAATTACACAAACAATCATATAAAGCCCGTTTTATTTCCAGTTCTAGTTCTTGCACCACTACAAATATCTCCAAACTTTTAACTTCTTGTCTTACTACCGTTAAAGATCACGTTAAACAATATTGTGCTAAAGCTTATGAAAACTCTGGGATTAATTTATTTTGGTATAGTAACAAATTCAGGCGACGTTCTTGATAAAAAATTCAATAAACGTCAAGCTTCATATATAAGTACTTTTGATTTGTTTACATTATATACAACTTAACCACACAACCTTATCAAAGAAAAGCTTATTGCTCTCCTTCAAAAAAAATTTCCTAGGGAAACTACTACATTTTTGACCTGTAATAATATTAAAGCGTTTTTTACCAACAGCAGTTTGGACAATTACACTATGTGGACTTGCCATGAAGTTTGTGAATCACTTATTTTTGTATTAGATAATATTTTCGTCAGGTATGGAACTACTGTTTATAGACACATTGTTGGTATCTCTATGGGTACGAACTGTGCACCCCTTGTCGCAGATTTGTTTTTATATTGCTATGAAAGAGATTTCATGTTGAGTCTTTCACCAGATACACAAGCAGATGTTATTGAAGTCTTTAATGACACCTCTCGGTATCTTGATGACATATTGAAAATTGACGACCCTTTCTTTTCTACTATGGTTATGATATATATCCTAAAGAACTTAACAAAGCTAATATTTCTCATACTAACACTTCTTATCTCGATTTACATCTCTCTGTTGAAATGTTGAAATAATTAGCAAAATATATGACAAGAGAAATGATGTTAATTTTGATATTGCTAGTTATCCCAATTAAGATGGGGATGTTCCACGAGCAACTTCTTAAGGGGTGTATGTGTCTCAACTTATTCGTTTTTCTAGAGCTTGTACTCGAGTTGAGGACTTTACTATTCGTAATCTTTGTATAACTTAAAGCTACTCTATCAGGGTTACCGTTACCATAAACTTCGTAAAACCTTTGCCGAATTGTATTATTGTAACCCTGATCTTCTTTCCAAATATGGCAAGTAATTTAAGAACTTTACTGCGACAAGGACTATCACAACCAGACTTCAATGGTGACGTGACTTAAAAACTTCGTAAGATCCATGGTCATGATAACTTTCATACTATCTTTGTTAAACTTGTTAAAAGGTTTATAAAAGAGTTTACGACCCTATAATTTTGCAACGCACTGCATGCTGGGTGGTGGATCCATTTACAGTTTGCCACTATGCTTTCCTCTTTAATTGTGCGATGACCGGACAGGCTGTGGACCCTATGATGACGTCTACCTAAAGCCCAAATGGAGGGTGACGTTTGATGGTTATCTGCAATCTTGTCCTGTCGTGCCCTCAGTGGTTTATTCTCGTGTTGCTTTGGCTTCTACCAAGTCATTGAGTACCTTCCTTGTGACATTCTAGGCTATTTTTTGTATTTATATATACACGAGCATCTTCTTGTTTGACTTATATTGCCTATTAATGCTGCCTTGTTGGTTAGGGAATAGTTCATATCGGAAATTTCTTTATTTAGACTGTCCAGTTTTATTGGGATGACAGTAAGGTAAGTGTGAGGTTTGATGCACCTTAAAACCTGGATTAAACCCCCAGCGGCCTTTTTTTGTCATTGACCATTCCATGGCGGTAGCCCTATTGTCAACCCTGTTTGTGTTTGTGACGTCATATGCTTTTATTCCCTATTTACATTGCCATTCATGTTTGGCGTTTTGAGTATTCTTGGGTTTACTGTGTTCTGTAAAAGCTGCATTTCCTATTGATTTTTATACTTATTTTTGTTGTTATTTTCTTCAGCTCGACTATTCGACGAATAAAAGAGCTTATGTTATCTGCCCGGTTTCAGGGCGTGGGTATCAGGGTCCTACTCTATCTCGAGTTTTGCGTGTAAGCTATGTTTACAGGTCTATATCTTACATGTCTTCGGTTTCTGTAACCTCTGCGGTCCAAAGATTGCCCTTATGTCCCATTTCACATCAAATTTAGCGTTTAATTTGAAGCTAGACATATATTAAATATTCTACCATTAACAGTTGATTTAAAGGTGGACTTGCAAGATAAATAATTGCAACAAATGCACCTCTAAGCATTGCACTTACTTATAGAAGGAAACACTCTGCGTCTCGATTGAATTAACCGATGTCTGAATGGAGACGTTACGTGATACTTTCTCAAAAGAGGTGATCCAAGTAGTGGTAAAGAAACTTCTGAGCAGTTATTAAAATCCTTGTAAAATTATTGGAAGGAACATGGAATGAGGTTGCCGAATGAAGATTTAAATGTGTGAGAGGTACAAATGGCTTAGATCTAAGAAATGTAGAGTTATTATGTTATTTAAGTGTTTTCGTTAAAGACCATCGATACCATGTCCCGCGATCTCGATGTAGTTCAAGTCACATACACTTGGTTTTAATATATCACAACATAAACCCACTGGATATATGTTATTGCTTATTTCACATGAATTTTTGTATACAACATACACATTTTTTATTTATTTTAGGTCCTATATTATACAATCAACTTTATGTCAGATACAAGATATAAGCCCTATCTCTATTTAGTGTAATTACCATTACTACTATCCTTGTTGTCATTTTATAATACCACGGGGATTATATTGACATTCATTGGACTGTATTGTTGTTATTTTATCATCCCACAGGAACTATATTGACATTCATTGAACTGTATTCTGTGAATTCTACTCTTCCTGTTGGACATATAACCTTCTCTTTCCATCTTCACATTTATATGGCATCGTCTTGTGCGTGATCAACTCAAATACCTCTTCACTGTTACCATGTATAAAGGTGCGTTAAACCGATCAAATGTTCATCACTGCCTTTGCACAATTTTATTATCGTAACCCTGTAACGTATAAAAGTAATGTAAGAACTCATCCTCGACAAGGACTATCACAACCTGACTATGGTGGTGTGATTTATAAACTTCGTAAGACTATCGGTCATAATCACTGTCATACAATATTTATGAAACTTATTAAAAAGTTGATCAAAAGGGGTTATAACCCTATCATTTTACAATGTACTGCATGTTTAGTGGTTGACCCATTTTCAATTCGCCACTATGCTATCATATTTGATGGTGCAATGGCAGAATGGATCCCTATGATGACGTTTATGTAACAGTTGATATAAAACTCGAACAGGAAATGCAGCATTCAAGGACGCCAGTCAACCACAACCACACACAGAAACAAAGAACAACTTTAACGATGAACAAAAAGCAAGATAACATGTCACAAACACAAAAGGGTTGACAATAAGGCTACCGCCTTGGAACGGTCAGTGGCAAAAAAAGGCCGCTAAGGGTTTAATCCAGGTTCTAAGGTGCACCAAACCTCAATCCTCAAAGGGCGGTAGCGTTTGATGCTTGTCTTAAATCTTGTCTTGCTATGCCCTTAATGGTTTGTTCTCTTAGTTTAAACGTATTTGTTTTACATCGATTGTAATAAAAGCTCTATGATTTTTTTTAATCAGTATCGATTTCTTCCTGAATAGAACCAGTACAAAGCAAATGTAGATGAAGTGTCTTGATCAGGGACAGAACACTTATGGTCATGGCCGACATCTAACACACGACTTTTCTATCAAGGCTCCAACTCTCTACTATTAGACAACAGTTCTCCGCAGTGTTTGTTCTCGTGTTGCTCTGGTGTCTGCCAAGTCATTGAGTCCTTGCTTTGTGGTTTTGTAGGTTTTTTATTTTTTTTATTTTCATATATACGTTATCATTTATGTTTTACATTATACTTATATTGCCTATTGATGATGTATTCTTTGTTAGAGAAAATAACCTGACGGGATTATCTTTATTTACACAGTCCCGTTTTATTGGGATGACAATAGGGTAAGAGTGAGGTTTGGTGCACCCCAGAACCTGGATTAAAACCCCATCAGCCCTTTATGCCACAGTTCAAAGGTGGTAGCTCTATTGCCAACCCTTTTATGTTTGTGATGTTGTGTCTTAACTTTTAGTCAGCTTTATAAGTGTTGTTTATATCTGTGCGTGCCATTGGCTGAATGTGCTCCGGAATGCTACATTTCTTGTTCGGATTTTAAATCTACTTATAAGGATCGGCTGCCGAATCAGACAATTATACATATATAAGTTTCAATTACATTTGACAGCGATTCAATTATAACTGGTTTTTTCTTTATATTTATCACTATGGACACAACTGACACAGATGATGAAAGTGACGTAGATCCTAATCATGACCAAGAAAAAAGTGGTGCACCTGGAAATCAGGGTAAACATAATGACAAGTCGTCTTTGAACGAACTCTTCGTTCTGATGCTTGAATATAGCAAGGTAATATTGAAAAACTCACGTACAGACCCAGTTGCGTTCAAGTACCCCAAATAAATGCAGAACGAACGGTGAACGAACGGAAAATGAACGCAGAATGACCGCAGAACGAACGCAGAATGAACGTTGCACGATCTATATTTTAAAAATTCATTTCGTTCGTTGCGTTCTTTTCGTTCGTTTTCAGCGTTCAGCGTTTTATAAAACGAACGTTGAATGCACTTTTTAAAACGCTAAACGCTGAAAACGAACGGAACGAACGGAACGAACGAAACGAACGAAACGAAGGCAAATGCATTTCGCTATTTCGGATATCTTTCAATATTATCCTTTTGAATACCTAATTGAAGTCTCGATTTAAACGAAGTGCGTTTTGCAATATTTTAATATAAAGAAATACACTGTGTAAATGGTGTTTTTTAAGCACGATTACACACTTTCATTTTTACTGATTTAAAATAGGAAATGTATTTATTGTGTAGCACAAACTTTATATTATTTCAATAGAAAACTGAAATAATGTTTGTAAAATCAGACGGCATATTTTTAAATAGTGTCAAGTATGTTAAATTTTTGATGAAAATGACAAAACCCCGGAAGAAAACAGAATAATCATCAATGTGCACCACCAAATAATGTCAACCAAAGGACACATTCTTCAATATGATGATCACAAACAACAGTCGCCGACTCGTGGTAAGAATTGCATGACTGGATATCATGCGTAGTTTAATCGTCAGAAATGTTGCGATTGGTAAACGCTGAACGAACGAACGCAAATGCATTTTCTCCGTTTGTGCATTTAAACGCACATATTATGTTGCGTTTGTTCCGTGCATTTAAACGAACGCATAGTTTCGTTTATAAACGCTGAATGCATTCAAAAACGCAAATCATTTGCATTTTAAAAAATGCATTCATAAAACGAAATGCAAACGGATTGCAGACGGAGCGCAAACGGAACGCAACCGAACGCAACTGGGTCTGTATCAATCAAATTCAAAAGTATTTCTACTAATGTTTTACTAATCCTTCATATTCAAGTGACATTTAACTTCTAATATGGAGTGTGTGTGTGTGTGTGAGTGTGTGTATGTTGGTGTGCGCGTGTGTGTGTGTGTGTATGTGTGTGTGCTTGTGTTCCTGCGTTCGTGTGTACGTATGTGCGTTCGTGGTGTGGAGGGGGTCTTTTTAAATGTACATGTTTTTGTATTGACTGTGTTTATTCTTACGCCGAGCACTACCGTATTTTTTTGTGTACGCAGGTCGTACCTATTTCCATGGCAGTCATAAACCCACTCCGTCCCCATCTATTTATTATCTTAAAATAAATGTCCTCTTTCTCATTTATTGATGTTGATTTATCACACAGCAAACCTCTGCTGTTTCATTTGTCTTTCAAGATGACTTGTATGTCGAAATGTATGTCGAAATATGCCTCTTATACTGATTGTTATGTATGAGGTGTATTCGTTTATTCTCTGACAAATGAATAGCGCTGTTCTCCGACAGCTCTTGATTAAACTAACGTATTCTTTTTGAACGTTTAGAACAGCACCTTGAAACAAGCAGAGTGTCTCCAACGAACAACTGAAATGTTTGAAGGTTTTCTCCAAAACAGCCTAGGGCAGTTTAGTTATCACGCAAACGAAGGCACAAACGGTAGGTTACTAAACCAGATGGCGCATCAGGGAAGCCAAACTGAATATCAGCAATTACAGGACGACCACAATAAGAACAGTATTGAATGTTATGAATGCCTAGAGACAATAGGTACGTTACAGAAACAAAAGGTGGATAACGAAAGCACCATTGGACACCTGAAGAAAACCGTGGATGAGTTGAAAAGAGAAAATGCAAAACTAAAAGAAGTGTGTAAAAAAAACGGGACTCTGAATTATGGAGCAAAGTCGCGTATGAAAGGTACTACATGTTTATTTGAAATTTGGATCATACATCTTGATTTGTCAACTTTTGTATTTATAACGGCTTTATTAACTTTTCAAGGAAGCATATTAAGCATATTGATGTAATAATACATTCAGTTACTTTAGACTTACAGTCCAAATCTACATTTTTTTTCAATTCCAATTCATTTCAGTGTATTTAGGATTTACTGGCCATTACATAAAACTATCGTATTATACGTTATTATATTCTAGTTCGTGCCTAGCGCACTTTCTTTTTCTAAAAAATGAAAACAAATGTGTTCATATCGATCTCTTTTTTAAAAAATAAGAAAAAGATCGAAGCACAAACACATACATAAACAACGAACACCTTTAAAGATGAATAAAAGGCAAGATAAGGCATCACAAACACAAAAAGTTTGAAAATAGGACTACCGCCTTGGAACGGTCAGTGGCAAAAAAAGCCGCTGGGGTTTTAAACTATTTAGAACTAGTTCCATATTCACCGTCATATGCATACCATCTTCGGGATGGTTCACATTTCTGTACTATTGGCATTTTAAATATTTAGTTCTACTCAACCCGGGGCTAGAGGGCAAGCGCTTTTCACTACCGTCCATTAAAAGTCTCAATTAAACAGAGACTGCAATATTTTTTGTATTTATCCTGTTCGACGATTTCCAGATTCCTCCTTTCATACTTTTTTATACAGGACCATTTTTGTCAGGGTCACAGGATTTAAAGTCAAGATCGCTGTTACTGTTAATTAAAAAATGGTTTTCACTCAAACAATTTAGTTCTGCCAAGCGTATTTAATTGTTACTCAATCCGCACAATCCTATGAGGTGTAGGCAGAGAATGTTATTGAATTTCAGGTCACGGTTTTTGAGGTCAATGTCACTGTTATTATTCATTGCAAAATTATTTCCCCTCGATAACTTTTTTGGGTAAGGCATATTTAATTAGCACTGTAGTCGAGGTTGCTTTCCAGGTCACGTGGTCAAGGTTCTAGGTTACTGTAAGTATAAAAAAGAGTTTTCGTCCAATAACCTAAGTTTGGAAATACGTATTTAGGCGAAAGCTTATCTGAGCATTCTCTTAAAGTGAAGAAAAGTTGGGAGTTCTTTTCAGGTCACCGGATCAAAGGATCAAAGGCCGAACTTCATGTTACAATAAATATAACTTATAATGCTCAATAATGTCAACGGTATAGAGATATTTAGCTGAAACTTCATCAGTCTATTTCTCTCAGTGTAGGACTGTTTGATATAACTTTTACAGAAAGACATTTCAACTGACATTGTATTAATGTTACATGTAATTATAGTTATTCAAGTGAAGACATATGTAAGACGTATTTAACGTATTGGTGTATGTATTCTTTCTTTGTCAAACCGAATGATCAAGCTTTTTACACACAGCTCGTGCTTATTTATTTTTTTACTACACCACATTATAATGTGTTGGACTTTCCAACCATGGCCTCTTGAGGTTTCGTGCATTTCAATTAATCATATAGTCCAAGCATGTGCCCAGCAAGCAAGGGTAAATGGGACCCATATGGGCTATATCCGGGCACGCCCATGTGGGATTACCCATATGGGTCCTTTATGGGTCCCACATTCAGAAAGCAAGGGTAAATGGGACCCATATGGGCTATATCTGGGCACGCCCATGTGGTATTACTTATATGGGCCCTATATGGGTCCCATATGCTTTGCTAGCTGCTTTGACCCACATGGGCTGCCCACATGGGACCCAGGTTAATCCCGGTTGCACTTTTGGTATGGGGCCCATGTGGGCAGCCCATATTGGGCCCGTATGGAAAACAACATTGGACCCATATGGGTCCCATATGCTTTGCTAGCTGGGCAGTTAAAGGTCTCACTACAGAATTACCTCCCTTGGACATGACTCTCACTACAGAATTACCTCCCTTGGACATGACGGTAGGAAGATTCTTACACCGCAAAAAACTAGGGCTGTGTTAATGGGTTTGCTCTGAACTTGGAAATGTGCAATCATTCTCTTATTTCTGCCTTCAGGTGACAAGATTGGAACATGTTCATGACTTCTGCCAAGTTTGGATGCCACTGGGTGATTTTCGAGGAAGATACGATAATTTGAAAATGAGTAGGAATACAGTTGAATTATCAGTGAAATGGAGCTAGTTTTGAGGGGTACTAAAAAAGACTGGAATTTAAAAAAAATATAATCTGGTCAACTTTTGTATTTTTGTGGATATTCTGAGCTTCAGAGGAAGGTTTGCAGATTGAGGGGAGATTTAAAGACCAATGGACATTTTAAAGTATGTTCGCAGTGGTCCACAAGTGACCATTTTTACATATATTATATAGTGTTGATTAATTCACTAGTGAGACGTTAAACAACCCTCATCTGGATCAGGGGAAAGCTTGACAGACAGCGCCTGTTGTGCTAGAGTGGATTTTTTAAAGTGAAATCTCGATTTTAGAGTGAAACAGTGTATTTCTAAGGCATAACATGGATTTTGATAAGTATTTGATGCTTTTGCAGTGTAAAATAGACTACTTTGCTTCTAGTCGGACCCCGTGCATGCTTTATAACCGTCATTTGGGACTTCATAGACGAATCTGTGGTCAGAAAGTGTCAGAATATGGGAGACAGTCGATTGTTTTGGCTGGGAGACATACTCAGATGAACATGTTAGCTCACAGAGTGATGTATATGTGTGTGATGTGTGTTCCTAGTATTCCTAGGGGAATGGACGTGTCTCATCTCTGCCACAACAGTTTATGTTTGCGATTTGACCATCTCAGCTTGGAGCCTCATAGCGTCAACATGGAAAGACAAAGATGCCTGAACATGATACCAATACTGTGTTTAGGACATAAAGAGTATCCTGATTGCATGCTTCATGTGAGTAGATTGTATATATTATCCTATTGTAGTGTTTCATGTCAAATTGTTACCCCACCCACTTTTCATATAGCAAAATGTGTGGTCATTGTTTACTTGTCGAGAAGGTCAGTTGAGTATGTTTTATGTTGTCGTTGGTCATCGTATACTTTAAATGGACACTGTCCGTAACTTTTAGCTTATAAAACACCCAATAATTATGTTCGCAAACATTATACACTAAACATTATTCAATATTTACTAATTAAAAGCAAGATTGTTTAACGGAATTCAATCGCGGTACAAAAGCAAATCCACTTCGTTGGTTTGAACTCGCAGTAAAAATAAGTGTGCGCGAGCGTAAAGTTGTCGGAACTCGCTCCCGACTGACTGAGCTAAGCGGGTTATACATATTACGCAATACATACTATGGTGAAAACCTAGTGCGCTATGGAAGTCACGTGAACGCATAAAAGGTAAATATTGTGGGTCCCACTTGATTTACATTTAAAAATTAAAACTATTTTTTTTCAAACTCACGAATGTTGTTGTTGTTGTTGTTGTTGTTGTTGTTCTTTCTTGTTGATGTGGTGTGGTGTGGTGTGGTGTGGTGTGGTCTGGTGTGGTTGTGTGAGGTTGTGTTGTGTTGTGTTGTGTTGTGTGGGGTTGTGTTGTGTTGTGTTGTGTTGTGTTGTGTTGTGGTGTGTTGTGTTGTGTTGTGTTGTGTTGGGTTGGTTGGTTGGTTGTGTTGTGTTGTGTTGTGTTGTGTTGTGTTGTGTTGTGTTGTGTTGTGTGGTGTTGTGTCGTGTTGTGTTGTGTTGTGTTGTGTTGTGTTGTGTTGTGTGGGGTTGTGTGGGGTTGTGTTGTGTTGTGTTGTGTGGGGTTGTGTTGTGTTGTGTGGGGTTGTGGTGGTTGTGGTGGTTGTGGTGGTTGTGGTGGTGGTTGCGGTGGTTGTGGTTGTTGTGGTTGTGGTTGTTGTTGTTCTTTCGTGTTGGTGTGGTGTGGTGTGGTGTTGTGTTGTGTTGTGTTGTGTTGTGTTGTGTGGGGGTTGTGTTGTGTTGTGTTGTATTGTGTGGGGTTGGGTTGGGTTGTGTTGTGTTGTGTTGTGTTGTGTGGGGTTGTGTTGTGTGGGGTTGTGTGGGGTTGTGTTGGGTTGTGTGGGGTTGTGGTGGTTGTGGGGTTGTGGTGGTTGTGGTGGTTGTGGTAGTTGTTGTGGTGGTTGTGGTTGTGGTTGTTGTTGTTGTTGTTGTTGTTGTTGTTCTTTCGTGTTGGTGTGGTGTGGTGTGGTGTGGTGTGGTGTTGTGTTGTGTTGTGTTGTTGTGTGGGGGTTGTGTTGTGTTGTGTTGTGTTGTGTTGTGTTGTGTTGTGTTGTGTTGTGTTGGGTTGGGTTGGGTTGGGTTGGGTTGGGTTGGGTGGGGTTGGGTTGGGTTGTGTTGTGTGGGGTTGGGTTGGGTTGTGTTGTGTTGTGTTGTGTGGGGTTGGGTTGTGTTGTGTGGGGTTGGGTTGGGTTGTGTTGTGTTGTGTTGTGTGGGATTGTGTGGGGTTGTGTTGTGTTGTGTGGGGTTGTTGTTGTTGTTGTTGTTGTTGTTGTTGTTGTGGTTGTTGTTGTTGTTGTGGTTGTTGTTGTTGTTGTTGTGTTGGTGTGGTGTGGTGTGGTGTGGGGTTGTGTGGGGTTGTGTGGGGTTGTGTTGTGTTGTGTTGTGTGGTGTTGTGTGGGGGTTGTGTTGTGTTGCGTTGTGTTGTGTTGTGTGGGGTTGTGTTGTGTTGTGTTGTGTTGTGTGGGGTTGTGTTGTGTTGTGTTGTGTTGTGTTGTGTTGTGTTGTGTGGGGTTGTGTTGTGTTGTGTGGGGTTGTGTTGTGTTGGGTTGTGTGGTGTTGTGTTGTGTTGTGTTGTGTGGTGTTGTGTTGTGTTGTGTTGTGTTGTGTGGTGTGGTTGTGTTGTGTTGTGTTGTGTTGTGTTGTGTTGTGTTATGTTGTGTTGTGTTGTGTTGTGTTGTGTTGTGTTGTGTGGTGTTGGTGTTGGTGTTGGTGTTGGTGTTGTTGTTGTTCACCCGGAATTGAGGCGTCTTTTTCAAACCCACACGCGACGTTGTTTTCTCGGACTTGCTGTCTTGCACAACGAACCCACATTTAAGACATTTAAGACATTTCAGTCTCTCGCACCATCCTAACCCCATCTGTTTATCAAATTTCAAGTCAAAGTTTAATTTCCCTTGACAGGTGCCATCCCAGGATCTGTGATCAGAGTATGTTTCAAAGAACATGTCAGCAGTCTTCCCAAGGTGAAAGATACGGTATGTACGTAGTTCATTTTTATCACTTTCAGCTTAAGCACTATCCATAAGTGCTTGCTCTATAGGCGTTTTGGCAGCCTTGCTTGGTCTCAAGGTCATTGTTGCTGGAATCTTCTTGTGTACAGCTCCACACAGTAGCACATTTGATTTTTTATCCTGAATTAGGAGACTATCATACACGTCTTTAGTCAGTCTCTTAATGGTCACTGTCCGCTTGTCATCAGACCACCTGACCTGCCTGAAAGTGGTTGAAATCTATTTTGGTCGACACATTCTTAAAGCGTGATATTTTATGTTTCACTATTCCAAGTACACTCCTTTTTATAAATAGTAAACTTGCTTCCTAGCTAGCTCTGTTCTGTAATAATCTCTTTTCAAGTTATGCCCCTTGAAAGACAGACTCCATTTACTCCCTGAATAACATAAAAAATGATGACATCATGAAGATGAAGTCATGAAAATGACGTTACGTTTCGGCGTAAAAATCTAACCATATTAGGTTAGGAAGGTTTAGGATTTCATCAATCCAGCTTAGCCATCCACTACAATTACAAGTAAGCTTATCTACCAACAATGAAGTTTCTTTGGAAGCAGAAATGATAAGTCAAAGATGATGTACTGTTCGAATAATAAAGCATTTATTCAAGAAACCAATAAATTGCCATATAAGGGCATGCATTTTAACACTTGAATTAGGTAATATTACATAAACAGTAAATTTGATACACTGATAAGATAAAGCAATCATATAACACAAAAACTTAAAAGTTTCAAACATTTTCTTTAACAAGTATAGAAGATATTCAAGTTTAGCGATTGATATGTCGTGGCAGTTCTGTGCATTTTCAAGTCGTCCGAAACTGACTTGAAGCAAATGTGACCGGCTTCATGTTTTATGCCATCCCAGCAAGCAAGGGTAAATGGGACCCATATGGGCTATATCCGGGCACGCCCATGTGGGATTACCCATATGGGTCCTATATGGGTCCCACATTCAGAAAGCAAGGGTAAATGGGACCCATATGGGCTATATCTGGGCACGCCCATGTGGTATTACTTATATGGGCCCTATATGGGTCCCATATGCTTTGCTAGCTGCTTTGACCCACATGGGCTGCCCACATGGGACCCAGGTTAATCCCGGTTGCACTTTTGGTATGGGGCCCATGTGGGCAGCCCATATTGGGCCCGTATGGAAAACAACATTGGACCCATATGGGTCCCATATGCTTTGCTAGCTGGGCAGTTAAAGGTCTCACTACAGAATTACCTCCCTTGGACATGACTCTCACTACAGAATTACCTCCCTTGGACATGACGGTAGGAAGATTCTTACACCGCAAAAAACTAGGGCTGTGTTAATGGGTTTGCTCTGAACTTGGAAATGTGCAATCATTCTCTTATTTCTGCCTTCAGGTGACAAGATTGGAACATGTTCATGACTTCTGCCAAGTTTGGATGCCACTGGGTGATTTTCGAGGAAGATACGATAATTTGAAAATGAGTAGGAATACAGTTGAATTATCAGTGAAATGGAGCTAGTTTTGAGGGGTATTAAAAAAGACTGGAATTTAAAAAAAATATAATCTGGTCAACTTTTGAATTTTTGTGGATATTCTGAGCTTCAGAGGAAGGTTTGCAGATTGAGGGGAGATTTAAAGACCAATGGACATTTTAAAGTATGTTCGCAGTGGTCCACAAGTGACCATTTTTACATATATTATATAGTGTTGATTAATTCACTAGTGAGACGTTAAACAACCCTCATCTGGATCAGGGGAAAGCTTGACAGACAGCGCCTGTTGTGCTAGAGTGGATTTTTTAAAGTGAAATCTCGATTTTAGAGTGAAACAGTGTATTTCTAAGGCATAACATGGATTTTGATAAGTATTTGATGCTTTTGCAGTGTAAAATAGACTACTTTGCTTCTAGTCGGACCCCGTGCATGCTTTATAACCGTCATTTGGGACTTCATAGACGAATCTGTGGTCAGAAAGTGTCAGAATATGGGAGACAGTCGATTGTTTTGGCTGGGAGACATACTCAGATGAACATGTTAGCTCACAGAGTGATGTATATGTGTGTGATGTGTGTTCCTAGTATTCCTAGGGGAATGGACGTGTCTCATCTCTGCCACAACAGTTTATGTTTGCGATTTGACCATCTCAGCTTGGAGCCTCATAGCGTCAACATGGAAAGACAAAGATGCCTGAACATGATACCAATACTGTGTTTAGGACATAAAGAGTATCCTGATTGCATGCTTCATGTGAGTAGATTGTATATATTATCCTATTGTAGTGTTTCATGTCAAATTGTTACCCCACCCACTTTTCATATAGCAAAATGTGTGGTCATTGTTTACTTGTCGAGAAGGTCAGTTGAGTATGTTTTATGTTGTCGTTGGTCATCGTATACTTTAAATGGACACTGTCCGTAACTTTTAGCTTATAAAACACCCAATAATTATGTTCGCAAACATTATACACTAAACATTATTCAATATTTACTAATTAAAAGCAAGATTGTTTAACGGAATTCAATCGCGGTACAAAAGCAAATCCACTTCGTGGGTTTGAACTCGCAGTAAAAATAAGTGTGCGCGAGCGTAAAGTTGTCGGAACTCGCTCCCGACTGACTGAGCTAAGCGGGTTATACATATTACGCAATACATACTATGGTGAAAACCTAGTGCGCTATGGAAGTCACGTGAACGCATAAAAGGTAAATATTGTGGGTCCCACTTTATTTACATTTAATAATTAAAACTATTTTTTTTCAAACTCACGAATGTTGTTGTTGTTGTTGTTGTTGTTGTTGTTGTTGTTGTTGTTGTTGTTGTTGTTGTTGTTGTTGTTGTTGTTGTTGTTGTTGTTGTTGTTGTTGTTGTTGTTGTTGTTGTTGTTGTTGTTGTTGTTGTTGTTGTTGTTCTTTCTTGTTGATGTGGTGTGGTGTGGTGTGGTGTGGTGTGGTCTGGTGTGGTTGTGTGAGGTTGTGTTGTGTTGTGTTGTGTGGGGTTGTGTTGTGTTGTGTTGTGTTGTGTTGTGTTGTGTTGTGTTGTGTTGTGTTGTGTTGTGTTGTGTGGGGTTGTGTGGGGTTGTGTTGTGTTGTGTTGTGTGGGGTTGTGTTGTGTTGTGTGGGGTTGTGGTGGTTGTGGTGGTTGTGGTGGTTGTGGTGGTGGTTGCGGTGGTTGTGGTTGTTGTGGTTGTGGTTGTTGTTGTTCTTTCGTGTTGGTGTGGTGTGGTGTGGTGTTGTGTTGTGTTGTGTTGTGTTGTGTTGTGTGGGGGTTGTGTTGTGTTGTGTTGTGTTGTATTGTGTGGGGTTGGTTTGTGTTGTGTTGTGTTGTGTTGTGTTGTGTGGGGTTGTGTTGTGTGGGGTTGTGTGGGGTTGTGTGGGGTTGTGTTGGGTTTCGTGGGGTTGTGGTGGTTGTGGGGTTGTGGTGGTTGTGGTGGTTGTGGTAGTTGTTGTGGTGGTTGTGGTTGTGGTTGTTGTTGTTGTTGTTGTTGTTGTTCTTTCGTGTTGGTGTGGTGTGGTGTGGTGTGGTGTGGTGCTGTGTTGTGTTGTGTTGTGTTGTTGTGTGGGTGTTGTGTTGTGTTGTGTTGTGTTGTGTTGTGTTGTGTTGGGTTGGGTTGGGTTGGGTTGGGTTGGGTTGGGTTGGGTTGGGTTGGGTGGGGTTGGGTTGGGTTGTGTTGTGTGGGGTTGGGTTGGGTTGTGTTGTGTTGTGTTGTGTGGGGTTGGGTTGTGTTGTGTGGGGTTGGGTTGGGTTGTGTTGTGTTGTGTTGTGTTGTGTGGGATTGTGTGGGGTTGTGTTGTGTTGTGTGGGGTTGTTGTTGTTGTTGTTGTTGTTGTTGTGGTGGTTGTTGTTGTTGTTGTGGTTGTTGTTGTTGTTGTTGTGTTGTGTTGTGTTGTGTGGGGTTGTGTTGTGTTGTGTTGTGTGGGGTTGTGTTGTGTTGTGTTGTGTTGTGTTGTGTTGTGTTGTGTTGTGTTGTGTGGGGTTGTGTTGTGTTGTGTTGTGTGGGGTTGTGTTGTGTTGTGTTGTGTTGTGTTGTGTTGTGTTGTGTGGGGTTGTGTTGTGTTGTGTGGGGTTGTGTTGTGTTGGGTTGTGTGGTATTGTGTTGTGTTGTGTGGTGTTGTGTTGTGTTGTGTGGTGTGGTTGTGTTGTGTTGTGTTGTGTTGTGTTGTGTTGTGTTGTGTTGTGTTGTGTTGTGTTGTGTTGTGTTGTGTTGTGTTGTGTTGTGTTGTGTTGTGTTGTGTTGTGTTGTGTTGTGTTGTGTTGTGTTGTGTTGTGTTGTGTTGTGTTGTGTTGTGTTGTGTTGTGTTGTGTTGTGTTGTGTTGTGTTGTGTTGTGTGGTGTTGGTGTTGGTGTTGGTGTTGTTGTTGTTCACCCGGAATTGAGGCGTCTTTTTCAAACCCACACGCGACGTTGTTTTCTCGGACTTGCTGTCTTGCACAACGAACCCACATTTAAGACATTTAAGACATTTCAGTCTCTCGCACCATCCTAACCCCATCTGTTTATCAAATTTCAAGTCAAAGTTTAATTTCCCTTGACAGGTGCCATCCCAGGATCTGTGATCAGAGTATGTTTCAAAGAACATGTCAGCAGTCTTCCCAAGGTGAAAGATACGGTATGTACGTAGTTCATTTTTATCACTTTCAGCTTAAGCACTATCCATAAGTGCTTGCTCTATAGGCGTTTTGGCAGCCTTGCTTGGTCTCAAGGTCATTGTTGCTGGAATCTTCTTGTGTACAGCTCCACACAGTAGCACATTTGATTTTTTATCCTGAATTAGGAGACTATCATACACGTCTTTAGTCAGTCTCTTAATGGTCACTGTCCGCTTGTCATCAGACCACCTGACCTGCCTGAAAGTGGTTGAAATCTATTTTGGTCGACACATTCTTAAAGCGTGATATTTTATGTTTCACTATTCCAAGTACACTCCTTTTTATAAATAGTAAACTTGCTTCCTAGCTAGCTCTGTTCTGTAATAATCTCTTTTCAAGTTATGCCCCTTGAAAGACAGACTCCATTTACTCCCTGAATAACATAAAAAATGATGACATCATGAAGATGAAGTCATGAAAATGACGTTACGTTTCGGCGTAAAAATCTAACCATATTAGGTTAGGAAGGTTTAGGATTTCATCAATCCAGCTTAGCCATCCACTACAATTACAAGTAAGCTTATCTACCAACAATGAAGTTTCTTTGGAAGCAGAAATGATAAGTCAAAGATGATGTACTGTTCGAATAATAAAGCATTTATTCAAGAAACCAATAAATTGCCATATAAGGGCATGCATTTTAACACTTGAATTAGGTAATATTACATAAACAGTAAATTTGATACACTGATAAGATAAAGCAATCATATAACACAAAAACTTAAAAGTTTCAAACATTTTCTTTAACAAGTATAGAAGATATTCAAGTTTAGCGATTGATATGTCGTGGCAGTTCTGTGCATTTTCAAGTCGTCCGAAACTGACTTGAAGCAAATGTGACCGGCTTCATGTTTTATGCCATCCCAGCAAGCAAGGGTAAATGGGACCCATATGGGCTATATCCGGGCACGCCCATGTGGGATTACCCATATGGGTCCTATATGGGTCCCACATTCAGAAAGCAAGGGTAAATGGGACCCATATGGGCTATATCTGGGCACGCCCATGTGGTATTACTTATATGGGCCCTATATGGGTCCCATATGCTTTGCTAGCTGCTTTGACCCACATGGGCTGCCCACATGGGACCCAGGTTAATCCCGGTTGCACTTTTGGTATGGGGCCCATGTGGGCAGCCCATATTGGGCCCGTATGGAAAACAACATTGGACCCATATGGGTCCCATATGCTTTGCTAGCTGGGCAGTTAAAGGTCTCACTACAGAATTACCTCCCTTGGACATGACTCTCACTACAGAATTACCTCCCTTGGACATGACGGTAGGAAGATTCTTACACCGCAAAAAAACTAGGGCTGTGTTAATGGGTTTGCTCTGAACTTGGAAATGTGCAATCATTCTCTTATTTCTGCCTCGAGTGACAAGATTGGAAACATGTTCATGACTTCTGCCAAGTTTGGATGCCACTGGGTGATTTTCGAGGAAGATACGATAATTTGAAAAATGAGTAGGAATACAGTTGAATTATCAGTGAATGGAGCTAGTTTTGAGGGGTATTAAAAAAGACTGAAATATAATCTGGTCAACTTTTGAATTTTTGTGGATATTCTGAGCTTCAGAGGAA